>JAJDMY020000792.1:0-14144 GCA_022345705.2 Sabuloglossum arenarium | reverse complement strand
ATTAACACACTCACAGCACAAAGTCTGAAGCACACGCCTTCGGGGCAGTCGAATTCGACTCTACCAACTCGACTTCCTGTTTCGACTGCCCTGAAGCAGGCTGCAGTCCGAGGCGACGGTGCCTAACAATCCTAACCACTTATAAGAATCGTAGGAGGGGAATGCATCCATCTTTTTATGGATGGTACTCGGGCGTCCAAGAGCCACAACTCTGCAAAAGTCACGGACCCTGACAGAGTTCTTGGGCTTCTCGTTGCGTATCCTGGAATCATGCTGCACTCTGTTAGTCGTTCCTTGATCCGGACTGGCCAATTCTATGTCCGAGAGAAACGGCACAAGCGGTATCAATATCGCGTCTCCTTGGTTCTAACAAAGCCTGAGGACAAAGCTCATCTTGACGAATTAGACGATGAGGGAAATCAATGTGCTCTTATTACTACGGCTACTGTCGACTTTGAGGATGAAAGGCCGATCCCGGGTGTCTTTGGCGTCTTGAGAGGGACCGAGGATAGAATTAGAAAGCTTCGCCATCTGTTCTTGGCTAGAGTTGAGGTAGTCGATTGGAAAACAGCTAGACTCCGAGGTGAGAAGGTGGTGGATGAAGAGAAGTGTGAGAGCGGCAAGGAGAGTGAGGAGGGTGAGGCGTGGAAAGATGAGGATGATGAGAAAGAAGAGGAAATTAAGGAGGACGGTAATGAAAACAATGAGGACGACAAAGACGATGAGTGTAGTGGCGGGGATAAGGCAGACGAGGAGGAAGACGAAGAGGAGTGGGAGGATAAGGATGAGAACCATGATGAGAACGAGGAAAACGGGGATAGTAGCGACAACGAGGGCAGTAGCGACGATGATAGCTACACTATGGATAGTGATGGGGATAAAGAAGACGACAAGTATGCCATTCAAAAAGCGAGAAATAATATCGCCCTAATGGGTACTAACAAAGTAGATGGAGAACATCCCCGAGCAGAGCAGGTGGTCTTCGGCAAGTTACTCTTCTCACGAAATAACAAATGGTGTATTTTGTGATGGCATGATAAAAGGCTCCGAGATCACCTAACCCAACTCTATCGCGCTTGAAGGCTCGTATTTCTATCGGATCTGATATAGGCTCATAATAATGTGGTCGGGAGAGGCTGCTTTAAGTGAGTCGAGGCTTCCGGCTACTTAAAGCAGCGTATTGAGGCTAAGGCCTAAACATTCACATCCGAGACGCTCGCTTAGGTTCGAGCCCGCGGAGATATTCAAAGTCGTACGATAGGTGTTATAGGTATGACGAGCTGCTGTTAAAAGTCGCAGCCTCATCAGCTCTGCCTTGCACAGCATCACAGCTTCAACATCCGTCCAACATCCGTCCAACATCCGTCCAACATCCAACATGTTCACACGTAGCTTCGCCCGAAGTATCTCATACGCCGGCATTCCATACAAAGCCTTCCATTCTTCGCCGTCAACCCTCGCTCTCAGCCAACGACAGATGGAAATCGTCAAATCCACAGCCCCTGTACTTGCTGATCACGGAATCGCCATCACAACGCACTTCTACAAACGTATGCTAGGGAACCATCCAGAGCTCAGGAACATCTTCAATGTCACTCATCAAGCCACGGGGACGCAGCCTACAGCTCTGGCACATGCCGTATGGGCGTACGCATCCAACATCGACAATCTAGGCGCTTTGACCTCCGCCATAACGCGTATTGGACACAAGCACGCGAGCTTAGGTATAACACCAGATCAATATCCTATCGTTGGAGAGAACATTCTTGCTTCTATCAAGGAAGTGCTTGGCGATGCCGTGAACGAACCCGTGTTGGATGCCTGGAAAGCCGCATATCAACAACTGGCAGACATATTTATAGGATTCGAGAGCAACCTATACCGCAAAGCTGCGACTACACCAGGAGGCTGGAACGGATGGCGGAAATTCGACGTATCCTGCAAAGTGCCCGAGAGCTCCGAGATCGTCTCGTTTCACCTCACCCCATGCGATAAAGGGGATCTTCCTGCATTCAAGCCCGGTCAGTACATCAGCGTGAGGTGCTATGTACCCGAACTAGGAGTATACCAGTCCAGGCAATATAGTCTGTCAGATGCTCCGAATGGCAAGTATTTACGCATCTCTGTCAAGAAAGAGTTCGCTGTTGGAATGAAGCCCGCTGGTCATATATCAAATGTGCTTCACGAATCTCTGCCAGAAGGGTCGGAGATCGACGCAAGCATGCCATTTGGAGACTTCACCCTTGACATCAACAAGAACACACCGGTGGTGCTCATCAGCGGAGGAGTCGGACTTACTCCGATGATGTCCATGTTGAAGACGATAGTCGAACAAGGAAAGACAAGACCTGTGGTGTTCGTCCATGCAGTACGCAACCATAAAGTACACGCCATGAACGATTATCTCTCGCAGATCGTATCCCATCATCCTGAGGTTAGCCGTGCGATTTTCTACGAGGAGGTGAACGACAGTGATGTGAAGGGGGTGGACTACGATTTCAAAGGTAGAGTCGAGCTCAACTCCATCAAAGACAAGGTGCTTCTCCCCGACGCAGATTATTATCTATGTGGACCGCCACCGTTCATGGATGTCCAACGGAAGGATTTGGAGAGTTTGGGTGTTGTCCCGGAACGGATTCACTCAGAGGTGTTCGGTGTCTCCTGACCAGATGTACGCCATGTTATGTATGTAAATGGTCAGTTCATTCTAATGCTTTGGTATGTGGGGTCCGCATTGCTCACTCCTTTTAGGACGTTCCGTGGTGTAGGGGGTAACGCTGAGGGGGAGGAACATTGTAGCATGTGTTGCAGCACCCATCAACTTCGCTTTTTCATGGACAAGCCGCTCATCGAGACGCGTACAATAGCGATCGGCGTACGCCTTTCGTCGATGGCACTCAACCAGATAAGGAAGTCAACATCAACCTAGTAGAACTAACTAGAATTAAGAAGACAATCAACTTTGTACTAGTGACGATTTTGGTGTTCATTAAATTAGTCCCTGAGTCAGCAGTTCCTATCCCCACAAGGTCCCCCAGTCATCCAGTATTGCCACTATACAATTCCGCATGTAGACCCTATCTATCCGTGCCCGCCGCTCACAAGCAAGCTTCGGGCACCCTGCCTCACAGCTCAACAATGCTCTCCGCTCAACGATGCTATTTACATTTATAATTAAATATTGGGATAATTACTCGTCTACCATAATTCTGAAAACTATTTACTATTCTGCCACGATTTTTACCCCCTATTTAGCAGCATTTCTGCAGCTTCGGCGATTATGTCCTGTCTGCTTACAATGCCCACAAATCTTCGTTCCGCTTCCTTTCTCTCCCCTTCTTATTCTTCTCTTCTTTGGGTGGCCTCTTTGTCTAGATAACTCAGGAGATTTTCAGTTTTCAAATTCATCAAGCAAGTCCTCCTCCCGTACTGGATGCATATGCTGTGCATATGTCTACCTATAACTCTCAATAGAGTACCATTCGTGAACATATATATACGGATCCAGTACCTGCTAAAGACAAACAGCTGTTACATGACAGCATAGTATCAAAAACTTCTGAAATTCACCATAAAAACATGTTTTCTCATTGAAATCAATGATGTAGCTAACCCCATCTGAAATATATACCTGAGCAAGTCCATCCTGTGCTGAATTGACTTTATATCGTCGGGCCAGCTAATAACTATCATCCAGTATCCCACGAGCATAGTCTGTAAGTTGTTCTGACTGATAAGGCCGATATTATCAAAGATGTATTGTAGACACCACTTCAGTCCATGTCGATATAAGTAATTGTAATATTGGCAGATTCTGATACAGTCAGGCGTCATAAGTTCTCGCTAAAATCGCGTAAAAGGCGCATTTTGGCGTGTCTCCCTTTATCACTCCTAATTGCATTATAATGACATGCTAGCTCAACGCACTCCTCTTGGTGCCATAAGTGGGAATCGGTATCGTAAAAAATAATTCAATCTATATCAAAGAGGATTTATTATTGGGTGTGACTCCGCATGTGTTACACCTACTTCTATTGCTAGGACTTTAAAACTCTCCCAACGCACTATTGCATCAACCATTGAACTCGACCCTCTATAAATTGATAGGGCCTCCCAACTTAGATCTGGGAGGCCAGAAGTATATACCAAAGCCGATTATCGACTTCTATTATGACATGTACATTTGCACCCAAAGAGTACTTACTAGGAAGTTCGAGATGTCTGTGGTCTCAATTTTTACTTTTCCACTATCAAGCGCGAACTCACCAAGCATAGTATCTCCAATTGGCGAGCAAAACGCCGCTTATTTCTTATTGAGGTACATGCGGATGCCTGTCTTGCCTGGTGCTTACGGCATCGATATATAACATACGAGGAATAGGGACTATTTATGTGGAGTGATGAGTGTTCAGTAGAGCGGGGGTGGGGCAAGAATCAAGAGTGGTGCTTTTGTACCCCGGCTCAAAAATGGGAAAAAGAGATGATTCAAACCTACAATTATGATAAGAATTTAAGTGTTATAGTCTAGGGATACTTTTAGGATAATGGGAGATCGGATTTATATGTGTTGGATCGAGATTTTGAGTCCAAAACGCAGGGGTATTCTGCTAACTCCTATTTGGCAGTCCTCGATGCTCCGGTGCTTTTATAGTATCAGGACTTAGGGGGAAATGAAAAAGGAGCATATATATTTATGCAGGACAATGCTTCTATCCATACTGCCCATAAGGTCCACAATTAGTTTAAAGATAATGGAGTTACGACTACAAATTGGCCTCCCTATTCACCAGATCTTAACCTTATTGAGCATATCTAGGATGTGCTTAAAAAGCTTCTCACAGAAATGTACTCAGAGCCCTCAGCTTCAAAGGCTAAAAGAGTAGATGATATAGAGGCTATGGAAGAGGCATTGAAGGTATGCTGGGCCGCAATACCTAAGGAATGCTTCGATGCTCTGTATATGAGTTACCATAAAAGGATTGAGGCTTGTATTACGTCAAAAGGCTGGCATACAAAATATTGAGCACTTCTGAATAAGTTCTGACAACCTTACCTATTACAATTTGTGCGCCCAAAGCTAATAAACAAATGCATCTAGTTGGATTAAGATTCTATAGTAGATTGATAAAGTTACAAAGATTTATATGGGAGGGACGCATGTTGTGGAAAAGCATCATTTTTTATTTAATGAGAACTTATGAGCTAGTACTGTACTTGTATCAAGAGGAGTTGATGGATTCAGCAATATTCAAGGTAACATGGCCAAATCTTGGAGCTGGAAATACGTATTGCACCTATGTTGTATGGGGAATAGTATTGATATACTTATAAGTAGACGATTTCACCTTCTGAATGCTTTCCATTGTCTTTTGAAATTTTTGCTCTGTGTACGCATATGCTACTCCCCAGAAAAGCTTTCGACAGACTAGTCCAAAATGCTTCTGTACGTTGTCCACAATATGTTAACTGCAGTTCGAGTGATAGGATTCTAGCAGAACTTCCTGTATAGCTCCAAGTAACACCTTATCTCTATTGCTCATTATCATCATCCCCTTACTATTGACACCTAGAAAGCTCTCCTTTAAATGCTCCAAAAACCACACTCAATTATCCTTATCCTCAACAGGAACAATTGCCCAAGCCAAAGGCAAAATGTTATTATTTCCATCTACGGTACAGGCCAGAAGAAGTACCATCCTAAATCATGACTTCGTGTAATACCTATCCAATGTAAGAAATGACTGACAAGCATTAAACCCAGCCCAAGTAGCTCCCGGAATGATATAGTATCGTTGAAAACAATCATATTTTACTCCTATATCTGCATACTTCTCCTCATCTGTCTCTATCAAGAGATTCATCAAAGCTGAAATCTTTTTAAATCCAAATACCTTATCACCTTCCAGCTCATTTCGTAAGGCTTTATGCGTATGTCAGGCTTGTTGATAGCTGACTGTAGCATTCCCAAAATGAATTCGTTCCCTGCTCTATATCTGAGCTGGTGGAATGTCGTGATTATCTGTAACAGCTGCACAGTTTCGTTCCTTTAGAAAAGCAACTGAGTTTGCTTGCTGAAACTTCTGGTGAACGATAGGGCTACATAAATGCTGTATATATCGAGTAACTCAAATCTTTAGCCCTTTAAAGAGTGATGCCCGTATTATAAACTTGCATGAAGCATCACGGCAGCCCATAATGTATCGGGTATGGTCAGAATGTGTAACCAAGAAAGATTCTCCAAGATGAGTAATAAAGTCTCGAATTGCAATTCGTGCCTCATCTAAAGTGGCAAAGTCCACGCTCAGCAGTTCAGGAATTGGAACGATAGGTATTTTCGTATGTGCAGTAATTAGTGAAGAGAGAATGGAAATAAAATTTTTATTGTGCGATAAGCAAGAGCTGAGCTCATGCAATACGCAAGCAGACAAAATTGAAATCGTGGTAGATCGGTAAACAATCGTTGTAGATTTGTGAATAGTTTTCAAAATCGTGGTAGACGAGTAATTATCTCTTAAATATTTCAACCAATTCAGCCTCCAACTGTAGAAATAAAGGTCTTCTCTTTCGCAAAGCAGTTTTAATACCATATTCAAGTCCTACCACAGACGCAACCCATTTATTCCATGCTGCATTACGTGAACGAAGCTCAATTCCCTTCGCCCACTCATATGCTCGACGTGCTTTCTCCACCTCTGATTCTTGTTTTTCACGAGAAATTTCAATCCCATCTCTTGCATACAAAATACCACCTTTTTGTTTTACTTTTCTTGAACCTTTGGAGCGTCGATGACGTGATGCTTCTGCAGCATTACACCAATAAAGTTGTGTTGTAGTGTGAACGTTGATATCCCACTGCCCGTTTTATTGAAGCTACGTAGACGAGCGAGAGAGAAAGCCGCGACCACAATGAACTTCCAACAGTGCACAGACAGGCGTGTCCGAAGACGCTACAGTGTAGAGAAGAGCGGTGAGCTCTCGGGAATGCAAGTCGGGTTGCGAAACTCCGGGGCAGTCGAGTTTGACTCTCCGAACTCAATGTCGTTGTTCGACTGCCCAGAAACAAGCCGCTTATAAAATAAAGGCTGACTCCTGAGTAGTCGGGTGTGAGGCGGAACTGAGCCAAGAATGCTGGGAATCAGGAGAGAATGATTCCGGCCTGTGAAATCGCAAAGCCCCACACTAGTCTGTCTTCTAGACTATGCCTTCGAAGAAGTCAGTATGAATTGGCAAGGAAAAGTTGTGCACGCTCACCCAGCGCATTGCAAGACAGCACCGATAACCTGCCACCCAATCCCAACAGCTATAATCAAACCAACTGCCACAAAAAATGCGACCGATGGTTGTAGTTGTTGGTATAGAGCATCTAATATCATTGACTTGAATGTATCTAGCTATGCGGAAATCAAAGAGGTTTAAATACACGATGCATTGCTGCTGCGCAGCAATGCCAAGAACAATGCCTCGGCTCATTCTGAGCCCATCGCCACTGTGGCGATCTCATCAACGTCATGGTGTTGAAGTGGCTCTTCCACTTCAGCTGTTCAGGGTTATCGGTGTATCCGTCCTCAGCTGTTCAAGGATCCTAACAGCTTTTCTGGTGGAGGCGCCGCCTCCATAGCTTCAGCTTCAACACCCCCACTCGCTCAAATAGCCTTCTAGCTATGTAGAGCGTATCCAATGCATATCCTGTAGCCTCATTAAACCTCACCTAGACCCATGAGTAAAAACCTTGTTGGTAAAACCTCATGGCGGCGCAGGAAGAGTACTACCGCTTGGCCCATCAGGCCTATTGTGCTTCCGGAACAGGACCGATGCCCATGCCGTGCCGGCATTGCTCGAATAGAGCTTTCGTAAGTGGTTTCGTGAGGATATCGGCAGTCTGTTCGTGTGTGGGTATCCGGATCAGGTGTACCAGCTCTCTTGTGACTGCTTCTCGAATAAAATGGTGACGGATGTCAATGTGTTTCGTCCGCTCATGGTGCTTCGGATTGTGAGCTAGATCGAATGCTCCACTATTGTCAATCCGGATGGTAATAGGGCTTTGCCCCCACTTGCTCTTGGTGCTGGCTTTAGCGTAGCTTTCGTATGGCTTTCGGAGGTCTATCTCAATTAGGAAGCGTTGTAGCCATATCGCCTCCTTGGTTGCCTCTGCGTATGCCACATATTCGGCTTCCGTGCTTGAGAGTGCTACTGATTGCTGCCGGCCACTCTTCCATGAGACTGCTCCACCATTTTAATATGAAGGTGTATCCTGTAGTAGACTTCCGGTAGTCCTTGTCACCAGCCCAATCGGAGTCTGCGAATCCTAGTAATGTAGGATATTGCCCTAGCCTTTGTGTTTGCTCCTGGCCACCATAGCATATCCCATAGTTCGCAGTACTTCTCATGTAGCGCAATGCTCGTTTTACGGCACCTTGATGTGTAGTGGTTGGATTGGAATTAAATCTGCTTAGCGTAGACATGGTGTATGCAAAATCCGGCCTGGATCCGATCATGCCATACATGATGCTGCCGATTTCCGATTGATATTGCTGCTGGTCGCATGGTGCAGGATTCGGCATGCCTGGCTCAATGATCCGGAGGTTGTTGGCAGGATCCATTGGTATTGCGACTCCATTGCAATCTGCCATGTTGAAGCGGTCAAGCACTCGATTGAGGTAAGCTGATTGGTGAATGTAGATCTTTCGTGCAGCACGGTCCCGTAGAATCTGAAGGCCTAGGAACTGGCGTTCTTCGCCCAGGTCAGTCATTGCGTACTTGGCGAAGAGCTGTGATTTAGTGCCTTTCACGGCTGCAGTGCTCCTGGCGAAGATCAGTATGTCATCCACATAGAGGATGAGGAGTACTTCGGGGCTAAGGTATAGGTTCGGATCCGTCCTGGAGTTCGTGAATCCAATCGATAGTAGGTAGGAATTGACATCACTGTACCATGCCCTTGGCGCTTGCTTGAGGCCATACAAGGCCTTTCGTAGCCTGCATACACGATCGTCATGTTCATGGTTTAGCCCTTCCGGCTGTTCCATGTAAACCTCCTCCTTGAGAGCGGGGTTGAGAAATGCTGTGACCACATCCACATGGTGTACCTCCCAATCGTAGAATGCAGCAAGTGCAAGCAGTATTCTTACTGTCTTGAGCATAGCAACGGGTGCGAAGGTTTCTTCGTAATCGATGCCAGCACGCTGCTGACACCCCTTAATGACCAATCTCGCCTTGTAGCGGATGGTGCCATTGTTGTTGACCTTCTTCTTGAATACCCACTTGCTAGTAATGGCCCTGCGGCCAGGTGGCAGCTTCATCAAGCTCCACGTATTGTTCTTCTTCAGAGAGAACAGTTCTTCGTCAATGGTTTCTTGCCAATTGACTCGCTCCGGACCTTCCATAGCTTCCCGGTAGCTAATCGGCTCAGCATATTGGCAAGGCTCACGGGCGGCTAGCATTGCACGTCTTTTCCAAGACTGCTTCAGGGGTAGCGATCTCAGCGCCATGGTGCCCGAATTGGCACGTCCACCCTGTATGCTGCTTTCTTCAGCGCGCGCTTGTATTGGCCGAATGCTCCCTGATTGGGCAGCACTTCCAGGCCGAGCAATCTGCTCCTGCTCTTCTTGAGCATAGTCTATTGGTCGAGGCATATGCTCCGGATGAGCCATATCCTCTATTCGAGCACCACTCTCAGTGGTCTCTTGATCAGCCACATCATCAGTGGTCTCTCGATCAGCCGCGTCATTAGCGGTCTCTTGCTGAGTATTATTCTCAGTAGATTCTTCAGAATGGGCACCGTTGTCAGCGGTCCCAGGTTGAGTGCTGCTTGCAGAAGCATCGGGTTCTTGTAATGGTTGAAATAGAGCATTCTCAATGCTCGAATCTGGCAGCAGGTGGTCGCTTGGCAGCATTCTTGCTGCATCGTTGCTGTGCTCATCGAATATGACGTTCGCGGCATGAATGATGCCCCTCTGAACTGGATCCCATAGCTTCCACAGCTTCGATGTATCGTGTGCTGCATTGTGTACATAGCCAATCATGGTGCAGCATCGTGACTTTGGCTGGAGCTTCGTCCTCTTAACCAATGGTAGGTATAGGTGGGCGTTGCAGCCAAACCTCCGTAGGTGACTGTTGTTTGGCCTGCGGCCATACCAGGCCTCATAGGGGGTCTTATCTCGTAGTGATGCCGTAGGACTTCGATTAATTAGATATGTTGCTGTATCTGCCGCTTC
This sequence comes from Sabuloglossum arenarium, assembly GCA_022345705.2. Lineage (NCBI taxonomy): Eukaryota > Fungi > Ascomycota > Geoglossomycetes > Geoglossales > Geoglossaceae > Sabuloglossum > Sabuloglossum arenarium. The sequence goes on along the minus strand of JAJDMY020000792.1, from coordinate 3,933 downwards.
TGCCCAATAGCGGTGAGGCAGTCTTGCATCACTAATCATGCTTCGAGTCCGCTCCATGATGGTGCGAATTTTGCGCTCGCTGACTCCGTTCTGGTTCTGAGTATAGGGGGCGCTTGGCTCGAAGGATATGCCATTCCTGCTTAGAATGCTGCGGAACTGTTCGTTCGAGAATTCGCCACGGCTATTGTCACATCGGAACCGGCGGATCTTGCTTCCAGAAGCATTCTCGATTGCTGCCTTGAGCTCTATGAAGACCTTGCAGACTTCATTAGCCGACTTCGTTTTTAGGAGCCGTATCCAAGTCATCCTGGAGTAGTCGTCCACGTATATGATAAAGTAACGGCTCTTAGATAGCGATGGTGTAAAAGGACCGCAGAGATCAGAATGAATTAATTCTAGGCGCTCTGTTGCCCTAGTCGATGGAGTTCTGTTGAAGATTTGGCGCTGCCTGCCATCTATGCATGGCTCGCATGTAGTGGTGTCGTAAGTATCCATGGTGGGCATACCATCAGCAATCTTGCTGAGCTGCCTTACGGCAGGCATGTTAAGGTGCCCTAGGCGTACGTGCCACAGCTGTGGTGTAGGCAGCTTTGCCGCTGCAAAGGCTACAGCAGCACCTCTTGTTGTAGGGAGCATTCTTGGTGTTCGGATCCGGAATAGGCCTCCTGTGCTCCGAATGGTCGCAATGGTTCGACCTGTTTTGTCACGAATGGTGCAGGCACCTTGCTGTGGGTTGTTGAACCTAATCTCGTAGTTGAGCTTATCAACCGCAATGAGATTGTGTGCAATATCTGGAACCCATAGAACATCAACAAGCTGTAGTCGCCGTCCCGGAGCCATTGGAAGATTTATCATGCCAATGGCGGTTGCCTTACAGATGGTTCCGTTGCCCATTCGAACTGGAATAGGGGTTAGGGGTCGCAAAGTGGTGAAGTAGGCCTTCGAGGCACACATATGGTCCGTTGCCCCTGAATCAATGATCCAGTCGCTCATTGCGATAGTGGTACCCTGGGCAATGGCCATGTTGCCTTCGAATATGCGATCCATTGCTTCCGAATCAACATTCCAATTGTCTCCGGTGGTGATTGAGGATCGAACTTCAGCTGCTGCCATGTTGGATTCGGCCTCCTTCTTCTTATCCTTCTTGACAGAGATTGTGACTCCACTCTTCTCCTCCGCATTCTTCTTGATGTTGCAATCTGACATCCTATGACCTTCCTTGCCACAGTACCAGCATATGATCTTCTTTTCTATTCGGCCTCTGCTAGTGCCTCCACCACGGCTTCCACCTCTTCTGTTTCGTCCTCCTCGGCCTCGATGTCCTCTGTGGTTGGCATTCGTGGTAGCCATGAGGGCATTGGATGTTGGATTCGTGCTTAGGGTTTGCTCCACAATTCTATCGTCTCGAATCTCATCAGTTTCATGCTTCTTTAGAGTATTTATAACGTAATCGAGGGTCTTGGTGGCAGCCGGCTGGCCTGATATAATGCTTCGAGTAATCCGCCATGACTTTGGTAGACCAGATAAGAGGTGTGATATGACCTCATTGTCTTTGAGAGCTTGAGGTGTGGGGGCTAGCTGGTCCCGAAGAGCCATGACTTTCGATATGTATGTAGAAATGCTTCCTTCACCATTGTAGCGTTCATTGTGGAAGCGTTCTCGTAGATCCAGGAGAGCCTCCTTATTGGAGGTGCCGCCGACCTGCTCCTTAAGGGTCTTCCACATTGACTTCGGGTCCTTGCGGTCTGTCAGCGATGTCTGTATGGTTGCTGTACAGGATTGAAGGATAATTGTAGCAGCTTTAGCTCGGCGAGCATTGTAACGATTTAGCCTTTCTTCATGCAATTCCTGAGCCCTCACTCCATTGCCGGCTGGTGGGTTAGGAGGTTGCTCCTCGCCGGTGACAATTTTCCATGCCTGTTCAGCCTCAAGGATGCTTTCAATTAGAATGCTCCATATGTGATAATTGGAGTTTGTTAGTTTCGGGACTTCCCCATGCTTGCTGCGAAAGGTTTCGCTCATAGGCGCAGAGGCTGATGTAGTTGCCATGACGTAGTGTATCGCGAGAATAAGGGGGTTGCGTTGCGTTGCTTGAATGGTGGTTGATGATTGTAGCGATTCTTGGGTAATTGAAGGATTTTAGCAGTCCGGGCTCATAACCTGTTGGTATAGAGCATCTAATATCATTGACTTGAATGTATCTAGCTATGCGGAAATCAAAGAGGTTTAAATACACGATGCATTGCTGCTGCGCAGCAATGCCAAGAACAATGCCTCGGCTCATTCTGAGCCCATCGCCACTGTGGCGATCTCATCAACGTCATGGTGTTGAAGTGGCTCTTCCACTTCAGCTGTTCAGGGTTATCGGTGTATCCGTCCTCAGCTGTTCAAGGATCCTAACAGCTTTTCTGGTGGAGGCGCCGCCTCCATAGCTTCAGCTTCAACAGTAGTAAAGCCCTTCGCAACTGCAATATTGTAGGAAACACAGGGTTCGCTATTGCGATGCGGCTCAGCTGCAGCTGGGTACCAAACGTAGGTGGTTCAATTGCTTGTAGATGGTACTGTACATAAGGAAGAAGAGCGTGTGAAGACACGGGTAGTGAAGACTTTTTCCCGCTAGCCATCCGGGCTGGGCAAATAGGAGCCACACAGATTGGCTGGCTCCTATTCGCCGCCACGGGGTTGACTCGGGTAGTTCCGCCTCACCTGCGCTATCGCGAACATAAGTCTTGCGGCGATGTTCCAACAAATATTCTTGTGAACGCCAAAACCTGTACCGTAAGTTAGTAATATACTAAGGGAATAATTTCTTGCTGAGATTCTCACGTTGCTAATCTGCAGTAGGAGAAAGGCGGAAATAGCCGTCCAGAGTATGGCAATCAGCCAAGCTTCAGTAACTATTGCAAAATCAGCAGTCTTTTAAGCGCCCACTAGGCTCGATTCACCTACTGTACTTTGGGTTTAGAAAGAGGCTGACTTGAATGACGAGGGGTATTGTAAGAATAGGAGCGGCAGAGGACAACCATGTTCGCATGAGATCGTACTCCCCCTCTAGAATTGCCCAGACGGTGCGTATGCATGACGCAAGAGAACATCCAAATATGAACGCACAAATGGTTAGGCCCCGTAAAGGATTGGTGTGTAAGAGGCCAAATTCGGCGCCAGGATGTTCTGTAACCATTGTGCTTCTGAAGTGGGAGGCAGAGACGTAAGTACCCAAAGGTTCTTAGAGGGCGCTGCTCGAGGGGCGTAGCCTTCTGCAGTCCAATTCAAAGATAGCGCAGCGACAAGGTAACAAGGCAACAGAGACCCAAATGCAATGAGAAAACAAGAGGCGAGCCTGTCGCCTTGAGTCTAGCAGAGACATTATGTAGAAAGCAGGATGCTATTCATCCATATTTCGAATCAAGACAGTGCCACATCTGAAACCATATCGCACGCTCAAAGGGGGCTTGGTCTTGCTGACATTGTCAACAGAACCGAGGGAAAAAAGCCGACAGTATGAGAGAGTGGAGAGGATCAACATAGACATACAACATACAGTTTGGCCTAAGGGTCGTGTCATGGAGAAGAAAAGCAGCTGCTTATGCGGTTCCAGAGCGGGTCGTCCAACCCGACCTTAAGTGGCCAATGAAGGTGGGACGACAAGGCGGGACGACAAGGTGGGACGACAACGGAGTCAACCCCTGCAAAATGTCTTGGCGATACTGAGCTCCACAACAGATACCGGACCTGCTGCTGGCTAAGCCCATTAGTGGAAAGTAGTTGATCCTAACCGAAGCGTCACTGGGATCAACTGCTGCCTGAGAGTTTTCCCATTGGTCCTCATCTACCAGACGTCAGAACTCAAAGAGAATGTTGTAGGCTATGACTAGTATACGTGGGTCTATGATGTCACGATTCGGGGGCGCGAGCGCAATGGCATGTACGTAA
>JAJDMY020000791.1:0-14168 GCA_022345705.2 Sabuloglossum arenarium | reverse complement strand
CTTCCAGAGCAAGCTTACGCTCACGACGCAACTTCTCTAAGTCACGGTCAACATGATCAACTGAAGAAGATCAGCAACGAAGTTAGAAGAAGTCAGAGAAAGAAAAAGAAAAGTACGGACATTCCGCGTCGGTAACGACGAGATCGCACTTCCGACCCAACTGCACGCAATCCGAACACCGACCCGACGATATGTCTACGAGACACGGTCGGCCAGCGCTATGACAACGAGAACACGGCTTGGAGGTTTCCATCCGGGAGCGGGAAATCTTTTCTGAAAGTTTCCTTCGTCGAAGAGCGGATACAGACATAAGGCAATGGCGGGGTAGGTGAAGAACGATCAGGAAGGAAGCAACGTGGCATTCGGGACGAAGACCTTGGAGGGGGGACCTCTTGTTACGTTTGCTTGCAGCATTGCATTCGCTTATAATTCCAGTAGGGGGAGCTCGCGTAACAAGCTACCCAATCATGTAAATGGCTCAGTGATCGATAGCGATCGCTGTACTGTTTTCCTTTTAGTACGGTGAACACGAGTGATCGCGATCACTCATGATCACCCGTACTCAGTTGACTTCTCCACGCGTTGAGGAAGTGATCTCGAGCGATCACGGTACGTACCTCAACCACAGCGGTCATTACTTAAGGAGGCTTAACCTCCATAGTTAGGAGCGCTGTGCTCAACTCAAATCTTGAATCGGTATTCATAGTAACGAACCCGCACTACCAGTGAACCAAGAGAACCAACACACCCTTCGTCATTTGTATCCGGCTGTCTAAGCAATAGAGATTTATCTCGCAACCCAAGTCCTTAGACGCAGGATTCTTTAAGCCCCAGGTTGGACCTAGGCTTAACGAATCGTTACACATACCAACGACTGCGTTTAGTATCAGGATGGTAAGAATTTGTCTAAATCGAATATTAGGTCTTATAATATATAGAGCAGCGTCTTAAGCATGCCCAACTTACCACAACTAGTTCAGCAAATGAGGACCAACGCTCACAATCTTCAAATAATGCCAGTACGAATGACACTGCAGCAAAGCCGAGTAGGATAATTACTAGTTGGTCCTTAAACTGCTCGAGAATCAGCTACCAAAGAATGTTGACCCCAGAAAATGCAGGGCTCGACATCCAGCCTAAAATGCTCTGCAATGTTATTTGACTCAGCATAAAGAATGATTTGAGCACTTCACATTTTATTGCAAGTGTTTGAATAGAAGGAGAGCAGGAATATGTAAAACAAGCATCAGGTCAGTGATTTAGCAATCCGGACAACTAGTTTTACATGGTCTGTATGATTTGTAGTTGAAGTCAGACTTCTCGAAACCCGTTACATATTAACACAAACCAATCTCAAGGACGTACCGATTCAGCCCGTTAACTGATGCATTGACTCTTCGGACAGTCGTTCTTGAGTAGTTAAGACAATTACACTTCGCGCAACGTTGCACTACAATTTTAGCCTATACTGACGCGCTAGAGAATCCATAGCCTGCAAGGCTTCCCTCTCGCTATTTCTGTCCTTGAGACCTCCATTCAACACCACTTGCATTTTTCTTGTCAAGATACCCATTCCTTAGATGAGCAACAAAGCCCAATGATCGCCAGAAAGATGAAGTAGACAAGAAATCGTATCCAATGAAAGATATTTACATGAGGAGGATGCCAGGGTTGCGGAACTTAAAGATGTTGTCTGTACGAGCTGACGAACAGCACTTTTGCCAGCAGCCAGCAATAGCATCTCTCCCTTCTCGCAAGCTAATACCAAATAGGATGCAATTATATTGGGCCGTCGTTATTGCCACGGGGCAATATGCTAATGCTACGGCCATGGCATTAGCATTTATCGCACACTAAGGCGCAGCCAAGGATTGCTCAACCACGAGGACGTCCGGCATCAAACCAACCACTACCAACCACCACCGCATTGCCGTATGAACTGCGCTGCAAGATCACATCTTGTAGCATCCTCAACATGGCGTGAAATCTCTGCCTTTGAAAGAGTTGTCCCCGGTACTGCCTCTGTCACAATCACAGTTCCAAACGAGGTAAGAGACACAGAACAGACTGAGGGTGAGTCTCGCGGTGGAATAGGCAGTGCAGGGCTAACAGAGGGCAGGATGCGAAACAGCAGGAGGCTACGAAAGTAGTTGGTTTTTAATGTACATACGTGATAGACACATCTCCGATTTTTATAACCTCATCTCGTTGATAGCAGCTGAATGTAGCAGAAATGCTAATGCCATGGCCGTGGCATTAGCATTTTCGCCCCATGGCAATAACGACGGCCTTGGTATATACCAATGGGAGGATAGATACAAACTATTCTTCATTGAGAATATAACAGGTGGAAACGAGCTACGGATATACGACCCAGCAGGACTATCGAATCTCGGTCTGGAGTTCAGGATCAGTGGCTTGCAGCTCGCATTTCGACATGGACATCATAGTGTGCCTAGGCCATAGGTGTACCATCCAGTCCTTTTAATATATCAGCATATCAATGCGAAAAACTCTCTAAATCTTTTTAATCAGCTTTATGGAAAGGAGTTCCTACCGTCGCATATTAACAACGACTGGAAAAGGATAAGCACTGCTTACCAGGATGGTAAAGCCTCCTCCTGATAGCAGTACTGGTGAAGGTGAAGCCGAATGAAGACAAAAGAGGAACAAGAAAAAGTAATAGGACTCAAGAGACTGGAGTCACGTAAAATGGTAATATTATGGCTAAATGATTGCAATTGAAGTTTTGTGTATACAGATAATATGTAGTTGCGGAACTCTGAGTTTCTATCTTCAGGAAAATATAATATCATACGCCACATCTTTTAGTTTTTCAGAAGTTAGCAACTAGCTGTTAGTGAGCGCTACTGGGTTTCATCCTGATTTTCTCAGCCAGAACACAAAGGGCCCCCTCTGTTGATTTCCCGATTAAGATATTATATTAAAAATTAGTAGACATCGATAGAAATGTTGGATAGAGTTAAACGAACATTTCAAACAGAAATGTGTTAAAAACGAGGTTAAAATAGTTGGGGATATAGAACATCTCTGATAATATTAAGTAGAATATGGCATTTACATTTTCTTGACTGTGACGCGGCGAAAAACCGGTATGAAAAACGTTTAGATACTAATACCATCGCTATTCATGGCATGAGATTAGTAGTGTCTAAGCCGGCTAAATATGCTAAGCTAGTTTAACAGCGTGATCTAGAAAGGAAGATTTGGGGGATGAGAAGGCTAAATATACTAAGCCCGTTTAACAGCGTGATCTAGAGAGAAGGTCAGGGGGTGAGCTGGCTAAATATGTTAAGCCCGTTCAAAAGCGCGATCCCAAAAATAAAAGGAGGCAGAGGATGGATAGGAGGCTGGCACCGGAGCAGTATCACGGCGTTGGGGGCGGAGGCGGAAGATGGGGAGGGAGAGGCGGCGGGAGAGTTGGAGGGAGAGGGGCAAGGATGGGAAGGGGGGTAGGGAGCGAGGGGGAGAGGGAGAGGGAGAGGTAGATCTCCAGAGGCGATGAGCTGGCTAAATATATTCTAGCATTTTGATGAGGCAACTAGCATTGCTGTGGACGTAGTCTTGGTAATGCCGTATTAACCTGAACGGCCCATTTTTATCGGCTGGACATGTCTTCAGGGACAATCTTGGGGATGACCTCTGGGATGCCCTTAGAGATGCTTGCGAGCGCTCTCTTTTTTACAAGTCCTACCACACCGGAAGCTAGCCACTGGAAGTCAGAAACTGGACACCGGGAATTAAAGGCCGTGAGCCGTGAACCGTGAGCTTGGAGTCTTCTCGAAAGTTGGATCTGAAAGTTGCGAACTGGGTGGGGGCTCAAAGTTGAGAGTGGAGGTGTGAGAGTTGGTGGGAGAAGAGGACAGTAAACAGGAAGTTGAAAGTCGGGCAGGGACTTGGAGAGGTCATGAGGCTGGGAGCTGGAAGTCGCGAGAGAGCTTAGGGCGGGAACTTGGGGAGGGAGTTTGGGGCAGGAGCTTGTGGGGAGGGCTTAGGGCAGGAGCTTGGGGAGGGAGCTTGGGGGGGGTGGAGTTTGAGAAGGGGGGGGGGCATGAAGCTGAGAGCTGGAAGTTGGGAGGGAGCTCGCGGAGGAGGGGACTGGGAACTGGGCGAGCTGGGAGAGTGGAAGAAGTGAGAGCTGGGGGCCAGAGGAACTTGGAGCTGGCAGCTGGGATAGTCGGGGGCAGGGAGAACTGCAAACAGGGAGTACTTGGAGATGGGAGCTGGGAATTGGGATAGTCGGGGGTAGAGAGATTCGCCAGCAGGGAGTGCTTGGAGCTGGGGCTGGAAACTGGGATAGCCGGGGGCAGGGAGATTCGCAAGTAGGGAGAGTCGTAAGCAGAAAGTGCTTGGAGTTGGGATTTGGGACTGTCGTGAGTAGGGAGAACTTGCAGCTGGGAGCTAAGAGAGTTGAGAGTCGCGGGCAAAGAGAGTAAGGGGTAGGGACAGCAATGATCTGGGAGATGAGAACGTGTCTTATAAGAAGAAGGGGGTTGAGAGTACCCGATGACTCCGTTGAGGGATGTCAATTGGCGGTTTTGGATTCCTTATGTATGCTATGTTTTGCTATGGTATGGTAGAAGTGTAGACGGTCTTCGATTTGCAGTCAAGGCTTACGTCGGGATGTTTGTTTCTATTAGATGATTCACTGTTAGCTGGTCGGTATTGTTGGTGTTGATAGCAATTACAAGGATCAGTAACCGACTCGTTAACCGTTAATTCCAAACGCCTTAGGTGCTCTCTATACACGCGACGTGGAGCACATGAGGCTCATCTCGCTGAAAACGATCATGTTCAACTTCAACCCTTCCTTACCCAGCCCACGCCACTCGGCGGACAAGAAGACGCGCGTTGGGCAGCAGAGATGCGACAATGCAACGCGATACGGCCGGTGCGAATGCCCTCGAAAAACCGAGGGTTTCGACACCCCGTGTTTCGATGCCTTTCCGTCGTGGACGTCGCTGCTTACAGACAGCAGCATCGCCTGCCGTCTCGCATGAGTCGTAGGAGAGCCCTATTTGAGCTCCCGCTCCTACATCACCTCGCCAATCTCCGTCAGCTGCGACGGCCCCACGAAACAGCCCACCAATCGAGATACGGCAAGATTCGCTCGGTGTTTCCTGTGGGAACTTTGCACAAACGGGCGCCCCAATTTGGCAGCACGTCATGCAGGCCCAAAGGCTAGAAGGGCCTTCAGCCACCACCCCAAATCGCCAAGTAAATCTGTCCAGTCGCGAGAAACAGGCGGCGCCTTAGCCTATCTTGGCTGCGTAAAGAGGGTGGCGTTGGTTGGTGATGGCGTCATGAGCCGCGAAGTGATAGGTGGTATCGCTCTACTCCTCTTATGCAATGAGATTGGCTAACGTTTCCTCTTCCACTATTTAGCTTGGGGATTGAGCTTAGTACCAACGAATATGCAAACGCCTTATCATCAGCCCTATCGCTCGGATCCTACTCAAAAATAGCTACAAGGACCTCAAGTGCCCCAAGTACCCCGAGTACTTCAAGTACCCCAACTACCCTGAGCACCCCGACCCACTCCCTCGCACCCACAAGGACCCCCACGCTCACCACTGGTGCATCCATAGGCATCGGTATCGCTGCTGGTATCGTCGGCATGGCTCTATCTTTCCTGGGGTGGAAAATGTGGCAGAAGAAGGGATTGAACGGGCCGGGAAACTGGAAGAGGGAGCAAAAGGCGGAGCTGACAGCAGATCAGTGGAGGGCAGAAATGCCGGGGATAGATCGGGATTTGCACGCAGAGTTGCCAGCAGGGTAGGGAGAGAGTGTGCAATGGGATAGCGGGTTCGTTAATTCAGAGTAGGGATACTGAGTCGGTATAGATCTGCGAATGTAAATCTGCGGGAGAACACCATAATTTATGCTGCGTAAAGCTGCTGGGAGCACTGAGTGGCGTTGAAATGCTCGAGGCGCTGAGCGCCATGATGCCATACATCATAATGTGACTATAACGCTGCTAGAATTAAGGCTTGTAAGGGAAGGAAATTTTGGTGTTCAACGCGGCGGATAGCGTTTCGCTCCCATCCTCTATCCTGGTAATAGGATACATATAGTCCATACCGGTGGTTTTCTCCAACAATAGCCACCCTCGTGCTCCAGACCCCATAGCTCTCCGGGCCAGTCTTTTCCTCTAGCTACTCCTGTGCTCCAGCTACCATGGAGTTCTAGTAAGTCTCTCTCTCCCGCCACTCCCGTTCTCTAGCCCTAATGGCGCCAATGTACTTGCGCCTCCCATGCTCCAGCCCGCATAGGGCTCTAGCCACACACTCTTGCTCTAGCCGCTCTCTTACTCCGGCACCCATAGCGCTGTCTCTTGCGATACCCCCGTTCTCCAGCCCCAGCCTCTATAACGCTCCAGCCACCGCTCTGCTCTAGTCCCAAGGTCATTTTAGCCATAATATTTTAATTCCGGTATACTTCAGTGCTAACTATACTCTGTATAACATAGGCGACCCTCTTGTGTGGCTTTGGGCGGCGAAAGCAACGAAGTGAGAGAGCGTTCAAAAACGGCGCCAATACATCCAAAAACAGCGGCTGAAGCGTCAAGATCTGGACGTCTTTTCACCAGCATCCACATTGATAGTAATAATGCGTTTGTTAATTAGAAATATTTTCAACCACACAGAGAATATCATTATAACTATTAGACAGATGCACTTAAACTGATATCATAGGTATCAATTCACAAAGCGTTATACTAGTTTTTTTAGTGCTTCGCTTCCAGCAGTATTTGCGTCAAGCTACAACTGGTGAATTTAATAAGCCAACTTAAAAACAGAAGTATGCTATCCCATAAAAACCAGAACACAAAAGGGTAAGGATAAAAGAGCAAAAATGAAAGAATGATAAGCCTTGTAGTTCGCTCTATGCCTCACCAAGTCAGGCGGCTAGGCATGGGCATTGGTCAGCAAAAAGGTTTGCACAGCCATGATCCACCCTCGGGTTCAATTTGCAGAAATCATCCAGACTGATGCCTGATTGGTAAATAATTTTGTTGCATGTGTCACCAAGTACTACCTTGTAGGTATTTGAGCAACCCATTAACAAGCAACTTGGAGTTGGCAAAGCTGTAGGTTGGTCTATTGTAATAGTAGTATTGGCTGTTGCTTTTATTGTTGAATTTGTGATTAAGGTCTTAGTCGGAGAAGGAACTATAATTGTTCGATTGTTTATAGGATTAATGCTCAAAATGACTGAGTAGGGAGCTGTAAAAACAGTTTCTGGATAATTAGCAGTGAAAATTGGTGGAAATGTACGGGCTGTTTCTGAAGTTACAGATACTGTTGCAGTGGCGATACAGCTGGTAGAAGATAATAATGGTGATGGGACCAGCTGGTCTGTCTTTGGATCAAGGACTGCAATTGCTACTCCTAGAATGATAAATGTAGTTCCCGAAAGACACGCATTTTGGTTTGTTGCGGTTGTTGTTGATTTCGCAGTTAAGGTTCCCGTCGATCGCACCTGACGGGGAATAATCGCCCTAGTTGTGTATTGATATATGCCAAAAGATTCCTTCCATGGGTTCAGTGCTGTTGCACTGACAAGCACACCTAAATGGGCTAGGAGTAGAAAATAGTTCTTCATAGTTTTTGGAAGCCCCAAGGGCCTTAAGGTGCACTGGTTGCTGGTACAATCTAATAAGCACATATGGGAAATCCCATGGAGGCTCAATTCGGAGTCTTTATAAAGTAGGGCGCTATTACTAAGAACTTCTAAACAGCTTCATGGTAATTTTAGGTCCCCCCTGAATTCATGTCTTTGCCTCTAAGAATGGATCCGCAGACACAGGTATACATTAATAGAAGCGAGATATATAGCTAATTTTATAGACACCACGCAAGAAGCTAGAAACAGCCCCAGTTACCATGAAAGGGCCATAAATACACTATTTTATACTAAATATATTGTGAAACGGATGCATTTGTCGGCCACCAAATTAATCTCTCAGGTGTGATCACGTGATTATTGAAAGGCTACTTGGTAAACCTGGTCGCTTCTATTTATAACAGATAGGAGCTCAAACAGGCTCTTTGAATGATGGAAATAGGTATTCAAATACATACCATACTTCTGATCTACCCACTTTGGCTCGATTCTATCTTTCGATACCTGGAAACCATACGGAAACATGGATCAAGCTCAAGTGGAGATTATCGAGCGCAAGATTGCAGAGGATAGAGGCAAGTGCTATTGAGGAACTGCAATTGTTAAGTTTGAATCTTTGCATTTTAGCTCTCAATGCCCTCGGCAACTCAATAGGAAAAACATAGAAAGCCTGAAGGATACATTTAGGAAGGAAGGCTGCCTGCGATTGGAACCCAAACACCATATTCCGGCCCTCATCGATCAGCAAGTTCTTGATCTTGCTATCAACTATTCTAGGGCAGTTTCTCTTGACACTCTTTTGAATAACCTGAAAGCAATGCCTCCTGAGCTGAAGATGCTTCCAAATTATAGTCTGGAGTGTATTCATGGCCGCCATCGGGTTGAAGCTGGAAAAGAAATTCTTCCACCAAAAGATAAATGGTGGACTGTGGATTTATACCTTAAGAGTATGAGATAAAGCTAAACACCTGCGCTTCTATGACTACTTACTTATCTCACAACTAGATGCAAGCCTGGATTTAAGAAGGTCACTCTCCGAAGAATATTCAAACTCAATAAACTTTTCCGATGGTGAAATATATCAAATGATACGCTACTATAAGCTTCATACAAACCGGTCGACAGAAACTATGTTTGCAGAGATGCGATGGTGGGCACGCCTTAAAGGCAAGCGGAAAGACTTAAAAATGTTATTTACTCGTGAAAATTTTACTAATGCTTTTGATGAATTACTCGTGATACCTGGTATCTGGAGTGGGTTATGGATCGGTATGTTTCACAAGTTCCTGGCATTGAAGTGTAACGAGGTTAGTATAATATATATATCTCATGCGTATCCAATTAACTTTTCCACTAGGAGCTTCTATGTTATCTCAAGCACATTCTGACAGTATGGTCTGCAATATTAGGAAAAAATCAAGCGCTGATACGCGTTACTGATCAGACCACTGTGAAAGCATTGCAGGTAAGAGCTCCGGAGTATTCTAAAGAAGATTTAGCTGCAATAGAACCACTTTTTCGAACAGGCGAACTCTTTTCTGCTGTACGGAGCCCGGCAGATCGGCAAAATATCTGGAATAACTTACAGCAAGTTGAAGGACTAATCCCAACAATTGAGAGCTTCTTTGAGAACTTCAAATATTTTGCCCCTACTGCAAGGATTGTGAGTCAACTCTTCAGAAAAATGAAACATACAGTATATGGGGAAATGTGCCAGATTTTTTTGGGATGCAATCAGAAAGATGGCAAGCTTATAGTGCAAGATTCAGAAAAGACATATTATATCGGAACAGGCGATTCCACAGCCCAGCTCGAGTTTGGTTATCAGCAAGTGTAGTTGTATGCCTGGCATCATTTTCCTAAACTTATTCCGGAATGTCCTAGAAAGGAGAATGGCCAACCTACCCCTATCCCTCAAGAGCCAAGCAAGTACAGGTGGCACGAATTAGCATCTCTAGCAAACAAACTTGGGTTTCAGTCAGAACAGATCAAACGGCTGATGTCAATAGATCCATACATAGAAATTGCTCGTGATACATTACTTAAGGCTCAAGGCCTTGATGGTTACAAGTATGAAGAAGCTACTTTTGAACCATACTAGGGCCAAATTGCCAACATCGTTTAAACAGCTATGACTAAAGCAACTACGGCTAGACGGCCAATACATACAAAACCAACCATATTGGTTGATGAATCTGGAGAGGCCCTTGAACGAAGATGTGGCCGTACATTTGAAAATGCATATAGGAATGATCAGAAATTCCTTTTCTTAGACATTTTATATGATCCTGTAGCAGGTGAGGGAAAAGGCATATCGTCCTTTTATGTCAGATCATCTGTATACTTTGCTTTTTTTGGAAAACCTACCAGTAGCAGCTCTGCAGAGGCTATTCCCCATCAAGAAAGACCTTCTCAGGATGTTGGTATGGAAAACGAGATATCACCACATCATTTAGAAATGCAGCCCCAGTCCCAAGGTGATAGGCCACAGGATGGGCACCCTCGGAATATACCATCTAATAATATTATTCCACTAGATAGAGGGCAAATGATGATTATGCCTGCTAATAATAAGAGGAAAATAACTCAAGAAGCATCTAATTCTCTTATACGTCATAATGATCAAAATGAATTAGGAGAAGACACAGAAATGGTATGTAATTATCATCTTCACTCTTCCTCTTTCTTTTTAATAAACTAATATGCAACAGGAAATTCATTGGATATTCTTTAAAATCTGGGAAAACAATATATTAGTAGACCAGCGAATATCAACCAAAATGGATCGATCCCAGGTAGAGCAATATGTAAGAAAGCACATGGAGGCTGGTATGCGTGCAACCAATAGTAATGGGCGTGTACTAAATAAAAAAAACTGTTATGATGCGGTTACACGTGACGGTACAAAGACAATTATATTTGTCCCTTGAGAGAAATTTGAAATATCTCGTCAGTTGGTTATGTCTGCTAAGAACTCCAGCAAGAGAAGGCAAGTTACACTTGAGGAGGAGCCTGAAGAAGAACAATAAGAGAAGTTGGTTCCAAGACCATAGTACGATAGACAGATCAAGTTTATATTCGTATGGTCGTTATCTCCATATAATAAGATCTGCACAGCAAATATTAAGACAAATCAAGTTCGGCCAATACCAATAATAATGATACTTACTTGGTTTTAAATGTTTTCAATATTCTAACAGTTGAATATGTAAGCTGAACCTAACATCGTGAGAGAAACCTAGGGAGGGAGGTGTAGAGTCTACTCACAAAGTGGAAGAGCATCGACCAACTTGAGTGGTCCATTTTTAACATTTATTCTTAGAGGCAATAACTCCTTATGGGGGGCCTGAATGGATTCTGTATCTATTCTTAGCCACTGCCAAAAATAACGGAGCTGGAAACGAAGTCTTCAAGTTCAACATTTTTAGATATGCTACATCACTATATAACATTACAAGATCCCATGGTACTGTCATCTCAAAGTGTAAGTTTCCATCCAAGATTTATTCTCTTATCTATACCTACAGCTATGTATCTTTCCAAATACATACGACCGCTTCTTTATATCACTTTAGGAGGCTTTGCAGCTGCTGCACCGCTTTGTTCTAATATTACAAGTATAGCAGGGGGAGGTCCACCAAAAACTGAAATACCAAGCCTGATATCATCAGATGCCATAAAGGGGCTTCAACTGACTTTCTTTCTCGAAAACTTGGAGTTTTCATTTTTCAATACTAGTTTGACACTGATTACAACATGGGGAACTAATGGATATCCAAATGACACTACTGAGGTTGTCAGCAAAGTCGCTGCTGTAAGTGCACTTTCTCCTTAAATTAAGGTAACGTCAAGCTAACAATAATTTAGCAAGAAGAAGTCCACATTGCAACCCTTGTCAACCTCCTCAAAACCTATCATGCGGCACCAATACCTCCTTGCAGCTATTCCTTCCCAGTAAATTCAACCAAGGAGTTTTTTGACCTTGCTCATATTATCACATCTGTGGGCATCGGTGCTACTATTGGCCTTGCTGAGCGTCTTGCAGTTATTGATCCTTTGCTTGTAAAATCCATATCATCGGTATTAACAGTTGAATCCCGCCACGATGCGTTCTTTCGTCATATTGAGGGCAAAGTTCCTAATCCAGCTCCCTTTGATACCGGCATTAGCGACTTTTGGGCATACAATCTAGCTCTCTCATTTATTATACCTGGATCTTGCCCAGTTGAGGTTCCTGTGCCTATTTCCCCTAAACTGACCGTTTCAGACACACCTAGTGCAACACTGACAAATGTCACTATAGTACCATCTCTATTGGAGTTTACCTGGGACCCGATGCAAACGCCATTTGTAGCCGAAGCAGGAAAGCCATTGCTGGTCGGATGGGTCAACCAGCTTGATGTACCAGTGTATTCAAGGCTGAATATTACAGTGAAGGGAAAAGGAACTGCTGCTGTGCCACAAGGAATGAATGGAGTAGCATATGCAGTAGTAACAACACAACAGCCAAATAACGTCAATGATCTAGCTCTTGCAACACCTGCAGGGCCAGTTGTTTTAACAATCTCTTAGATTGCAGTGCATTATAGATGTTGTGGAAGAGAATTCTATGCCAGGGGTAACCTCACTTCTGTTGTTATCCTAATAAGCGGATGCGTATTATATTTAATATGTTGATCATAAAACTTGTAATGTTATTCTGACCGTATGCCACTCATAACGCAATCTAAAACTTGTAACTCTACTCTGACAGCGTGCTGCTCATTAATGTGTGCTCGTAGTCTGGGTCATCATTCGACATACGCTTAGCTACCTTCCGCTCTTGCTCAGCATACTTCGCTTCATCATCAGAAGTTATCCTCTCTGAGGGGGTTCTTGATCTTTTGCGCTTTTTGACCCCAGGGGGAAGAGAATTTTTGGCAAACGTTCCCCGCCTTTGGATCTTGTCCTCCCCAGCATTAAGGTATTGACAAAGCTGCTGCGTGGGCAAGAGTATTTCTGGATCTTCATCTCTAACCAGATCCTCTGTAAGCCCTTCACAAGCAAAGTCAGACAGTTTAAGTCGTAGGCCCGGATGATCCGTAGGGTTTCCTTGATCGTCGCGAAATACCTGTGAAGAAATGTCAGAAATCAAAGATGAAATAATATTGTCTTAGGACGGGACGTACCTCGTCAGCAATTTCTTGAACTACTCTTAACTCATCTCCATCGTCAGTATGGAACACATGAGTCCGCCATACGGACAATGCCGCTTTCCGCGATCCTTTCCCACCGTATTCAATATCTAAACCAATAACAACTCGCACACTAGCATTTGAGTCCAAAAGATATTCTTCGGCTAGCCAGCCCAACTCTTTCCTCTTCTGCGAATATGAGACTTCAATTATAATTCCAGGATATTCTGCATCAGCATGCCAGTAAGAGGCATCTGGCTCATGGTTTGACTTTGTGGTAGGCGGAGCGTCGTCGACTGGAAAGTAAATGATGGTGGAACGGGCTGGCCACAACTTCTGCGCGAAGAGTGCTGCCTTATTTGATCCATTGCGAATCACTTTCAGCTGACTCCAAAGTGAGTCCTCAGCACCTGCAATCAAGAACTCGTGTTTACAGGTCGGCATGCGGACAACAAGTTGATTGCTTCTTGCAAAGTAGTCGTAGCTATCCAATCCCCATCGTCAGCTAGTGCCTATATCATTCATTGAGGTTACTTGCCGTATCTTGTCCTTAACATATCCCCATAGTGACTCCTCTCGCTCAAGTTGGTGCTCTATCTCATCGTATTCCCCTAGTGTAAGCTGGAATACTGTCCACGGATGTCGCTCGATGAGTCTCCCAGCTTTGATTTCGCTAAAAAGTGCCAGAACTCGAGGTACTTGAGTGAAGACCTTCTTATCAGTCGGCGGAGGCGTCAAAGGGGGATCTACAAAGCTCGAAGTCGGCGTGATATGCGGAAGGGTCTGCAAGGCAGACATGTTTGTATGATGGGAAGTTGCTCAATTGATGTCACGAGAAGAGCCGCGTACTTTAGTTGACTCAGCAACAGCGCCACCCAATCTCGTCACCGTATGTAGCTGTGGCTAGTGATGCTCAACGGCCACGATTCCTGCCCGGCGTGTTCGCTCGTTGAGTAAGTGGCCCACTGCCTCTATCTTCTCCCTCTAGGGAGTGGGGGTGTGGTGGCATAGCAGAGAATTTACCCCACCTCAAAATTAGATCTCTTGGAATCCACCTTTGCTGAGCTAAGTTGAGGGTCAAATAGCCGCACATATTAGACAGTACTCGTACTCCAGAGCCTGGGTTTCGCCACATTGTGGCTCAGGTTTTCAATCAACCATTGTCTCCCACACTCCCCATCAAATTTAGTATATCTCGACGTATGTATGTATGTATGTATGTAGGTTCTATTATGGCCATGCACCCTGAGGGTATGGGCCGTTACTCTGTGCCAGCTAGATACATTCTGCTACCCGCATCTGCTCCAGTTCAGAAGCCAACTGTGAGACCTGCTTATCCTTTGTCTA
>JAJDMY020000790.1:0-86519 GCA_022345705.2 Sabuloglossum arenarium | reverse complement strand
TCTCCGATTACGAGCGAATAACCCCGAGATTTCTTAGCTGGTGTGATAAGCTTTTTGGCTTCGCTGACGAGGGCGTCACGGGGGAGAGTATCCTGAACGAGTTCAGAAAATGAAGGTCCCCTTTTGAGGGCCTCATAGATTGCAAAATCGCGATCAGACTGGTGCGAACGCCTCTGAGTAGGCGAGCACAATAGTGACCCCATTTATAAGAACTGTTCTTGTACTAGTTCAAGAGAAGGAGTTAGGAAGCAGGTAAGCTCAATGAAGTCGTGGCTCAAGCCAAAACAAATGGGCAGGTAATCATCACCCAGGCTCACGTGAGCACAAGGGCGGAGCACAGGGCGGCGTGCTCACCCGGAGTGGAGAGTTGGCTGCAGTATACTACGTAGTACTGTTATCTTGGCGGCTCTGCGTTAAATCAAATCAATTACTAAGCAAATTAGATGTAAGGCTTATGTAATACACCAAATCCTCGGATCTGATTGAGGCGTTGGTCCGTGCGCTTTGACCATTATTCACACTGACGCTTTCAACTGCGGCGTGATTAAAACCTGTCTATTTATCGAAGAATAACAAGGGAGACCTTCAACCCTAGGAGGTCACCTGAAGTTACGTTACGCTGCAAACCAGACTGGAAGATTCGAATAGAGCTATGACCTCTCTTCCTCCAACCTCAGCTCATCAACGACGGCGGACTCCTCAACATGACGACTCTTCGGCGCCCTCACAGATCACTAGCCCTCCTTCAGCAAGTCACCAGAGCTCGAGCCCAATAAGTTCATCTGATGCACCTCAAACTCTCCGCCTAAATGATATACCGTCTCGCACTTCCGGGACTCGGTCTCCAAGAACTTCTCCAACACTAGACTCTGCTAGCGGTCGGCAACTTGTCTCTCAGCCTGCCTCGGTCCCTGAAGTGAATGACCCACGAAAATGTTGGATCTGCTTCAGCGACGAAACAGAAGATGACCCCATGTCATCTCAATGGCGTTCACCCTGTCCTTGTGCCCTCACAGCACATGAATCCTGCCTACTTGACTGGATCGCCGATCTTCAGTCTCCGAGCTCTCGCAAGCGCACGAATCTTGGACAAAAGATTCTCTGCCCGCAATGCAAATCCGAAATACGTATCGAGCGGCCTCGAAGCTTCGCCGTTGATGCTGTCAATGCTGTAGATCGCGCCGCGGGGAGGATTGTTATTCCTGGGATCATCGGCGCCCTTGGGGGATGCATTTATGCGGGGTGTATGGTATACGGGATCAATGCGGTGCATGTGATATTCGGCGCTGAAGACACAACCAAATTGCTTCGCGACGCTGGCAACGCTTTTACGGCGTACAAGGCCCTCAATCCATTCGTGCCTTTCCCGCCAGGCTGGGGCTGGCGTACGAGATTTGGTCTACCTTTGATCCCGATAGTCTTGGTTCTCAGCCGGTCAAACATAGCGGATAGCGTTCTACCTATCCTTCCTATCATATTCTTTGCAACTCAGAGTGGTGAGCGTGAGGGACTGGATTTGAACCATTGGCCGCCAAATGCGGCGATGACGCTGGCGGTTTTGCCTTACTTAAGGGGATTCTACAACGAGCTCTACGAGCGAACTTTTGGGGAGAGAGAGCGGCGGTGGATGAAGGAGATACAACCTCGGAGCGCTGAAGCCCCAGATGACGCAGATATGGCTGGCAGGCATGTTGATTGGGCTGAGAATGATATAGGCGGGGCTGGAGACGAAGGTGAAGATTTGATCATGCAAGTCAATCTTGAAGTGGATGTTGGTGTATTCGATGACGAAGAGAACGAAGAGAACGAGCAGGAGGAACAGCCACAGGCTGTTCCACCAGTTCCGCCTCCAGCGGGCGTTGTAGCTGGTGGTGCTCAGCAGCCTGCTCCTGCTCCACGACCACAGCAACGTGCGCGTCAAAATAACCTCGTAATCTCAACTTCACATCTTGCTGACACCATTCTGGGCGCTCTTTTATTCCCCACTGTCTCTGCCGCTATGGGCATGCTCCTTAAATTGGTATTACCAAAATCATGGACGACGGCACCAAATCCAGATTTTGGTCCAGGCGGTCGGAGGGGGTTTTTGCAGGCGAGATGGGGTCGAAGTATTGTGGGAGGGTGTTTATTCGTGGTATTAAAGGATGCTTTGATTCTATATACCAAATTCAAGAGGGCGCAGCAACATCGGGAGAGGAGAGTGGTTGACTACAAGGGGTCTAAAGGGAGGAGAAAATGATGTCGTTACCAGCGGCGCTTAATAGTCTCTACACCGTTGGCGCTCAGGATACCGGGCATTGTTCCGGATTAATTGAAATGAAACATTCATATTTTTCATAATATGTTACGTAGTTCCGTTTAAACCAACATATTGAAGTTGCGGTGATGAGATGTAGCATGCCGCTTTAAATCAGTCTCAGTTTCGACACCCCAAATCGCATACACAACCTGCAGCTCTCAGCACAATCAACACTCAAAATTTGTTTCCAGATCACTCGGCCTCTCCAGTTAGGCTCACCACTGCTCGCAATAGGTTGGGTGGGATCTTACTGAGCTGAAGTGGATTTACCAACTCGCAGACGACAATGGCGTCACCACCAGCGACCGGCGACGACGCCCATCTGCTGGAGGATGCTTTAGCAGTGGTGAGGCAACAAACGCATTTGATGCGCAAGTGCTTAGAGACTCCCGGGAAATTAATGGATGCGTTAAAATGCAGGTATGCAGTTATTGCTTCCTCAAAGACTCGTCTTTGGATCGCTCTAGCATCATTAAGTGTTAGATGCTAACACTTAACTTGAGAACAGCTCGACTCTGGTATCAGAACTTCGAACAAGCAGCCTAGGCCCGAAGCAATACTATGAGCTCTATATGGCTGTTTTTGATGCTCTCCGTCACCTCTCGGTCTACCTCCGGGAAAGCCATCCTGTCAACCACCTTGCCGATCTATATGAACTCGTGCAATATGCCGGCAACATTGTGCCGCGCTTATACCTAATGGTGACTGTCGGCACTGTCTACATGGCTATCGGAGATGCTCCTGTCAAAGAAATAATGAAAGACATGATGGAAATGAGTCGGGGCATCCAGCACCCAATTCGGGGACTTTTTCTCCGATACTATCTCTCCGGCCAAGCGCGGGATCATCTGCCGACGGGGAGCGGGGATGGGCCGGAAGGGAACCTGCAGGATTCGATCAGCTTCATTCTGACGAATTTTGTGGAAATGAACAAGTTGTGGGTGCGGCTGCAACACCAGGGCCACTCGAGAGAACGAGAGAAGCGAACACAGGAGAGACAGGAGTTACAGTTGCTCGTAGGGAGTAATCTTGTGAGATTGAGCCAGCTGGTTGATTTGGATACATACAAAAATGTTATATTGCAGCCGCTGCTCGAACAGGTTGTGCAATGCAGGGATGTGTTAGCACAGGAATATCTCTTGGAAGGTATGATTATCGGAGCGTATCCAGCTGGGCAATTACTGATAGTATGCGTGTTCAGTAATTACTCAAGTCTTTCCCGACGAATTCCACCTACACACCCTAGACCAACTCCTCTCAGCCACTGCACGTTTAAATCCTCATGTCAACGTTAAAGCTATTGTCATCGGTATTATGGATAGACTCTCTGCTTACGCAGCACGGGAGTCAGAATCAGAGCCGGCGGAAGATCGCAGAAGGATGGAAGAGGAGGCTGCAATTAAGCTCTTCGAGAAGTTACAGATATCCAAGGAGACCAAAGATAAAACCATTCAGCCAGATGTGTTAGATGGAGAGCATGGGGATGGGCTGCAAACAAATGGAGCTTCTTCTGGGGAGTCACCTCCTAAGACCTTGGATACTCCAGCCGATCAGGATGGAGAGGCGGAGAAGGACAAAGACAAACCTACCACTAAGAAGAATCGGGGTATTCCCGAAAATGTCAAACTCTACGAAATCTTCTACGACCAGGTCGTTAATCTCGTTAATGCACAGAGTCTACCGATACAGGATACCACAGCTCTACTCGTTTCTCTAGCAAATATGGCGCTGTAAGTCGTTCTCTTCTCTTAGTAGTGTCGCATTGATGCTAACGTGCCATAGGAATATTTACCCGGAACGCTTAGGTATGAGGACCATGTCCTTGTTGGCAGTCATTAAAGCTAAATAGCAGCAGAATACGTTGATCAAATTCTTGCATACACAAATCAAAAGGTTGCCGAACATGCCAATAGCGCTGACCTCTATTCTCAGCCATCACAGACCAACATCCTTGGTCTCCTCCTCGTGCCTCTTAAATCTTACTTTTCTTTATTCACTGTCCTCGCTCTTCCTAACTACATTCCTCTTCTTCATACCCAGACATATCCTACAAGACGAGCGGTTGCAGGGGAAACTGCCCGTAACATTTTAAAAAACCAGACAAAGATATCAACCCCAGAAAATGTTGAGGGAGTCCTCGAGATCCTGAAAGTCCTAATTCGGGAAGGCATGCAACAGCCTGCTGGGTATCCTGGGGCACAGGCCCAGAGAAGAGGGATGGAGACGGATGAGACGATTGAGGAGCAGGGATGGCTAGCACGGATAGTCCATCTGATACACAGCAGTGATAATGACACTCAGTTCAAGGTAACTTCGTGCCCCACCCTGACGTGTGTGGTGTGGGTGTCTGAAAGCAAGGTATCTAGCTCCTGCAAACAACAAAGAAAGCCTACGCGGAAGGAAACGACCGCATCAAGTTCACAACCCCAGCAATCCTAACCTCTTGTGTCAAGCTTGCACGTCGCTACAAAACCCGTGAACACTACGATGACTCGTGGTCTTCCCAGTCGTCTGCTCTCTATAAGTTCATGCATAACTCGCTCTCAGCCCTTTACACTCGTGTCAACGGCGCTGCTGACCTTTGCCTCCGCCTTTTCATCGCTTGTGGACAGACTGCCGACCAGACAGGATCTGAAGAGGTTGCGTACGAGTTTTTCGCACAGGCCTTCACTATCTATGAGGAAGCCATCAGTGATTCTAGAGCACAGTTCCAGGCCGTCTGCGTGATTGCTGGTGCGCTACATGGGACTAGGGGCTTTAGTAAGGAGAACTACGATACACTGATCACCAAGTGCGCGCTCCATGGAAGCAAGCTTTTGAAGAAACCGGATCAGTGCCGAGCTGTTTATTTGGCTAGTCATCTATGGTGGGCTGTTGAAATTCCTACGAGGGATGAGGAGGATCCAAAAACAGTGAGTTGCCCTGGTCACCCTTTCGAGTTGCAAGGTTGAGTAGACAATACTAATGTTATTTCTCTAGCTGTACCGTGATGGTAAACGTGTGCTAGAGTGTCTCCAACGTGCCCTCCGTGTTGCGGATGCTTGCATGGACACTGCCGTCTCAGTTGAATTATTCGTTGAGATTCTTAATAGATATGTATATTACTTTGACCAGCAAAACGAAGCGGTGAGTTTACCCCTCACAGAATCACACATTCCTTCACTCTTCCTTTCTCCCCCACGCCTTACTAATATCTCCCTCAACAACACAGGTAACCACAAAATACCTAAACGGACTCATCGAACTCATTCACTCAAACCTCCAAACCAACCAAGAGTCCTCTGCCATCGAGAACCCAAAACGACACTTCCAGCGCACGTTGGACTATATCTCTTCCAGGGAGTACGAAGGCGTCGTCACTCAGGCGAAGTGACGAGGAAATTGAAACATGAAACATAGTTGAGAAAGGGGCGGAAGCTGGAGGCTGGCCTGTACTTGATAAGGAGTTTTTTTTATCTTTTCTTTTTTTTTCTTTCGTTGGAAGGGGGATAGGGGCTTGATGTGGACTTCTTTCGAAATAAAAGATGCCTGGAGAAAAATTTTTTTTTTGACTCCCCATTACCTGTGCTGTGCGTATGCTAAACTAACAAACTCATGTTTACTCCCTTTGGTCTCCTTTGAGGCCGTCTGGGGGGGTATGTCATCATTAGCGCTGGAGAAACGAAGGATTAGCATGTGTCTAATAATTATTCCATTCCTCATTTCTCTTTCCTTGCAGTTTCTGGAGAAAGATTTGACATCTGTGGTTGTTCTTCTGATTGTGGATATGGAGATCTAATCCTCGCTTCCTTCCCCTTGATATAGGGGCTACGTGTTGTCGCGGTGTGGATAGAGTGGATTCCTCTTGGTACGGTGTAGGGAGATAACGCCAACACTCCCTCCCCCCCCTCCCCTCTCCTCTCATCAAGGAGAAAGAAAAAAAAAGCTTTATTCTCATTTTTTCGCCTTGAATAAGAGAGGGCGCGTATCACAATCATCCTTGTCACCAGAAGCGAAAAGTTTCTCATTACTCCCTTTTCTAACAGTGAACAGAAACAGACAAAATGCAATCCGGGAGAAATGAAAAAAAAAACGCGATGGCTGGATGCCTGCTCTGCTCCCCTCACCTCATCCCTCCCCAAAACACCCCCCCACGCACGCCCTCACACACTCCATGCCCCCACAAAACACCGCTCCAGCTACCACGCTATCCACGGGCGAACTCAGTACAAAATTACCGATCCTCTGTATTAACCGTCTCCTTCCTCCCCTCCTCCTCCTCCTCCACCACTTACTCCTACCCCTCCACCATCCCGGAATTCTTTTCCACGCGGTTTTTAGGAGACGTGTAAGGCAGAAGATGAGTTCGTAAGGGATGAGGAGGGGGAGGAAGAGGAGGAGGGACAGGGCGTTGAGGATGTGGTAAGGGAGGTGGGCGAGGTGGGTATGGAGGTGGAGGTGGGTGAGGAGGCGGTGGAGGAGGAGGTGGGGGCGGGAGAGGGGGTGTGGGCCGAGGGGGAGGGAGGTGTCGTTGTTATTATCGCTGTTATCGTGGCTAGTGGTAACGGAGCTACTCCCGCTATCCTCCTCCTCAGAAAACCCCAAACCCAGCCCCCTCTCCTCCTCATCCACATCCACAGCCACCGACGAATCTTGCGGACTAAGATACGCGGGCGTGTGATCCAGGATCATGTAGCGCCAGTACTCGCTACAGAGACGTGGGAGGTTAGATGCCCAGTCCCAGGCCAAGGAAGATGTGTTCTGATTCCGCTTGTGGGCGTGAGAGCGCGATGAGGAGGGATGGTTGTGGAGATGGTGGTGGTATTGTTGATGTTGAGAAGATTGCCGAGATTGCTGGGATTGGAAGTGGACTAAAGGCGGTGGCTGGAGAGTATTGTTAGGCCATTCATCTGCCTTGGTGATAGGCGGGAAGTAGAGTTGTCCCGTAGCTTCAGATGAGTCTTCAAATGAAGACTTTGTGTGGAGGATGCTCGTGTTCTCGCTGGTATTGCTGGCAAAGGATTCTGTGAAGAGGCTTATTGTCTCCCTGGTTATTTTCTTCTTTCTCTTGCCCTCTTTGCCCGATTTTGCGCATTCGGCGCCACTACTGCCGTCCGAGGCCATTATTGAATTAGCTTCCTCTGCTGAACCACTAGCTGACGGTGAACCAAACGTCCCACTCCTCCATCTCCTCTGTGGTAATTCCCCCAACTCCGCCAACTGAGTTCCTGTCGGTCTTTTCCATGGTAGGCTTCCCACCGTAAAAGACCATCGAGTACCCTTCGCCTCAGACGGGTCTTGTTTCGAGCCTTCAGGTATGTCCAATTCGAGTGTATCCAGCGACGAGCAGAGAAGCGATGGTTCTCCGTCGGTGGTGGTAGAGTCCTCTTCCTTGAATCGGTCTGAGGGCCGCGCGGTTGTGGGTTTGGTGGTGGCGGGGAAGGTGTCCCAGATGCTTGGGCGGCGTTGGGTTGGGGGGTGTGCGGCTGGGGGGACAGTTGGGAGGTATACTGTGGATGGTGGTGTTGGGCTGGTCATGCTGGGTGGAGAGCTGGTGTGGCTGCAACTGTGCGATTTGAAAATTGATTGGGAGGGTAGATGATTAACGAACGGCAAGGAGATGAAAAATTGAGGCTGGCTCAAACATATATAGACAGGGTTTAGATAGGAAGGAACGAAAGAGAAAGGGAGAAGGCGAGAAAGCGTAAAACAAAGGAGGGCATGAGATAAGAAAATGTATTTTTATTTCCACCTGGGAGTAACACTACCGCTTGATATGAAAGAATATGTCTTGAAATAATCAAGATATGCTCTTGTCCACAACGAATTCAATATAGATCAACCCAACAGCAAGGCGCCGCTTGCATTCTTCAATGTCTATAGCACCTCGGTACCAGTGACCTTAAAAATATAGCTCCCACTCCCGGGCTTACTTACTACAACAGCCTCCTTCAGCTTCTCATCCGAAATCTCTGGGAAATGCTTCCGATAATACTGCTTCTCCCAAACTTCTCTCACAGCCTCAACCCTATCCAGAGGCACTAAATGGACCGAACAGCCTCCCCACCCCGCACCCGTGAGTCTACCGCCATATGAACCTGCATCAAGCGCTAAGTGGCATAGCTCATCTAGCTCCGGGCAACTACAGTTGTAGAGATCGCGGCAGGATTGCTGAGAGGCGTTGAGGGTGGCTCCAAGGCCCTGGAGAAGGGTTTCGGAGTCTCCCGGCGGCGATTCGAGGAGTAGCATGAAATCTAAGACGCGCAAAGCTTCGCTGAGGACGTGCTGTGCACGTTGGCGGAGCAGGAATCGCTCTGCACGGACAGGGAAGCGGGAGGTATAGCGTTCATTGAGGGTGTCAACAGTGATACCGAGAATGGAGGCAATCTCTTCACGTGTATATCCAGCTAATTCGGTCAAGTTATCTTCGCACAGCTGAAGGGTACGCTCTAGTTGCTTGTGGAAATCCTTTTGGGAAGTTTTGTTGTTATCTGAAACTCCCTCTGTCTCCTCAAAATAAATGTCTTGTAATCCTCGCAAGCTTACACCTAATGGCCCGGCATCCTTGGGTAGTGGCTTCTTCAAGCCGAGTTTCTTTGCGAGAACTTCGGCTGCTAGAGTACATTCTACCACTCTGAGGTTGTAATTCACGGGGCCTGTGACTTGCTTGTCTGCCTGAACGAAGGTCTGCGCAATGAGAAATGCAGATTCTGGCTGCGTGGCTGGGAACTGAATTGCACGAGTGTTGATTTTAGGGGTGAATGAGACGTAGAGAGCAGTGCCACGGAGTGAGAAAACGGATGCGGATTGATCCATTCTGATTAGAACACATAAGCTTGTCAGCATCTGCACAATTGCTTTGGGATATCTATGGCTTACCCCCCCGAATTGACTCCAACAGCCCGTTCGGACACTATAGCAAGCTCAACCAACTTTGTTTTGTCGACCATTTTTTCCCCATTCGCAAGCATCACAGCCAATGCACTTGCACAGACGAAGGCTGCGCTGCTAGAAAGCCCTCCTCCACTCGGCACAGTCCCGTCAACCAGAATGTCCATCCCTGCTGGTATAAAGTCCTTGCCGCCCCGGTTTTTGCGAAGCAAACTAAGAGCACCAAGTAAGCCAGACTTGAAGTAGTTCGACCACTCATTTAGAGAGGTGTCAATGGTAACACCCTCTGTAGACGAAACCTGGAATTCTCGATCTGCAAACTTGGCACTGTTGACGTTTCTTATCCTTATTTTATTTGAAGTTGAGGATGCTTCTGGGGGATGCACCATGACGGCTAGGAGGAGATCAGCGGTCACTGCCATGGGAAGTACCTCATAAAGCATGTAGTCAATATGCTGTGTCGCCACACCCGTCAGTCTCATGTCATTTTAAAGCGAGAAGTCCACAAGCATTACTTCACCAATGATGTTGACCCTTCCGGGACTCCTGGAAACGAATTCAGCTGGATGTTGATATGTCTCTTCGAACCTGGCTAGTAGATGCTCCCATCTCCGTTTCTGGTCAGGGATAGCATCTTCGGGATATATTTCATTCAAAGATGTCGCCGTGGGGACGTGAGAAGTCATTGGGGGGCTATCAATAGCTATATTTAGCTCGCGGGGTAGTTAGGTGATCTTAGAGATCACCACGACAAAGACCAAGGCAGGACGTTATCTGATTATATTTGTGAGGGGCTATACAGAGACCTTGGAAGGATTGTTGGTTTTATGTCCAACAATGGAGCGGTTCCACTGCGCATTTCCGGTTGGTCGAACGCCGACGTTGAGAAATGGCAGAATCCTTCTAGCGCGCAGGGCGGTGAGCACTTCCGCTTAAAGTTGAAGCCAACCTGCGGGACCACCTTCAAAATGCCTCTTAGTCGGCCATCATTACGCAAGCGCCAGAGAACAAGGTACACGACTGACCCTTTCGAGGACCGTGTTCTCCAGGGAAGCGACATTCTATCTGAGCAGGATTCCAATCAATCGGAAGAAGAGGAAAGTGAGGATGAATACCGAGAAGTCTACAGCCCTGGGCCTGACGAACGTCATTCATCTCCGGATCAAGGCTCGGACGGGACGATAGGTGAACAAGAGGACCGTGAAGGCCCTGAAGGCCCTGAAGACTCTGGAGTTTCCGAGTACGAAGAAGAGACTAAAACTAGACAAGGAGATGGCAGTCCATCTCGTAGCTCTCAGAGGCGACGCGATCCTCTTTTAAGTGAGGAAAAGCAGCCGCTGGGGAGTCCTGACGAGATATTTCAAAAAAATCGCCGGCGTTTCCGCGATAGAGTGAATCATTCGCACGTGGGAAAGAGAGAACGCTTGACCGCCCAATTTGGAAAGGATACTGATGATCTTATTGAAGCTATAAAATGTCGGGACAAGTGGTGTGATAACCCAACTCTCCCAACAAGAGAAGCAGACGAACAGGGAAATGGTGGTCTAGCATACAGCTTCTTTTTCTCCGAGGAACGGAGGGAGGATGAGGCTACCAATGGTTGGACGTGGTACATTGAGGGCGGCGGGAAAGAGAGATTTCGAGGAAGGCAGAGAACAAGCAACCTGGCAGACGAAGATGGAAGCCTGTATCTTCCGAATCCAGAAAAGGCCTCTCACAAGGTTCTTCTGGGTCCAAAAGATGCTCAGAAGCTGATTTCATTGGGCACAGGGAAGGTAATCAATCTACAGGATTATTGGACTGAAGGTGGTCAAAAGGTTGAGAAACCAAAGGATAAAACTCACAGTGGCCAAAGAAATGCCTGGATATTTAACATTGCTGCCAAAGCACTCTGCATGGACTGGCTGCCAAATCGACCTCATGGTGAGTGAGCACTTCTCGATGCCTCAACTGCAGGTTTCTTGCGACGTCAATCTCACTGAAACGACAGGCACACAGTACCTAGCCTTAGGTACCCTGCCGCTACCGGATGAAGATGATACTGCCTACTCCCTAGCCAAAATGTCTCAGGATAGTGAAGAGGGCAGAGAAGGGACCTTTGTGTCTCCAGCGTTTGCCCCAGCTCCCCCAACACCGGCCTGCATCCAGGTATGGTCATTTACAGCCTCATTAGACTCTGACAAACAGGGGCTGTTAGACTATTGCACACCACCAAGGCTTCATTTAGGAATTTGCACGGACTGGGGGGATATCAAGCACTTCAAATGGTGTCCGACAGCGAGTCCAAGAGCAGCTGAAAGTCCAGAAGATGGTGTAGCCAGCCTTGGGTTGCTGGCCGGGATCTGGGGCGATGGCAGGTTAAGAGTCCTCGATATTCAGCATCAGGAGGAACGGGACTCGACGGATACATACGGTAAGAAACCCCCCTGGCCCTACGTGACTGACAGGCACATTTGCTGATATTTGTAGTTAAATACGAGGAGGCTGCTTTTGAATTCGAAGCTCAAGATACCATTTTCACATGCTTGACATGGCTTGCAAGTAACCTGATCGCCGTTGGTTGCGCGAACGGCTTCGTAGCTATATTCGACCTCCAACTTGACCCAGAAGTTGGTAAGCGGCTTGCATAATCGAGCACGCACATCAAATAATGAACGAGCTTTCTGACCCGTACATCAGTCACCGCCCCCTTCTTCTACGAACCCCTCCACCAAACCTACGTCCTGAACCTAATCACCGGCTACCCTTCCCGACCCCACCTCCTCCTCTCCTCATCCATGGACGGCTACGTCCGCATCACCGACATCCACGCCCCTCAAACCGACACCCTCCTCTCCATGCGCTCGCGCTTTGGCCCCCTAGCCCTCGCCTGGTGCGACCCCATCCAAGGCGTTCTCATCGGCGAAGAATCTAACAACACCCGCGTCTACCCCGTGCGGCGCTTCTTCTCCGCCACTAGCTGCATACGCCACGAAGGAATGGTATACTCCCTCGCGGTTGGGACCGCCCACCCGTCCATCCTGAGCGGTGGCGCAGACGGCGAAGTCATCGTCACGAACCCTGTCCGCAGAACCGTCCACCTCAAACTCTGGCACTACCAACAAACCTGGTTCTTGCACGAATACAGCAAGAAAGCGAGCGGCGGGATCAGCAGAATCACGGAGGGATTCGGACTTGAGAAAACGAATTTGTCGTATACGAAGGGCGGGCATGAGGTTTGGATGGTCGAGGATGGC
Source organism: Sabuloglossum arenarium (assembly GCA_022345705.2). NCBI lineage: Eukaryota > Fungi > Ascomycota > Geoglossomycetes > Geoglossales > Geoglossaceae > Sabuloglossum > Sabuloglossum arenarium. The sequence goes on along the minus strand of JAJDMY020000790.1, from coordinate 74,114 downwards.
GCGGTGTTGTCGACGGTTTTTGAGGAGAGAGCGGCGGTTACGCAGGTTTGTTGGAACCCAAATATTAGCTTTGGAGGCTTGGCAGCTGCTGCGATGGGGAGTGGGCTAGTTAGGGTCGAGGATTTGGCGATTTAATAGTAGGAGATTTTTTTGTGTAAGGGGTTGGGATGGTGGAGATGGTTGTCTACTCCTGCGAAGGACTAGTATACACGCACATTGCCATCAAGTGTTTGCAAGCCACACCCCCAACCCCCTTTATTTAGACTCCGGATGCCCACCGCTTAGACAACTCAGCGCATGCCAAACCCTCTTTATTTCCATCTTCCCTCATTCCGGCCATCCACTCCCTTCTATATAACCAACGCGATAATCCACACCTCTCATATTTAACTGGGAATTTAAGGGAAAAAAGAGGCACCAGTACAATTCTGGAGCCAATCAATCATTCATCAGTCAGTCCAGTCCAGGGGCTCAGGGGGTTTCGCATCAACTTCGTCGCGGTGCTTGCAATTCAATTAAAAAGCTTACGTCTACCCGTTTTCTCGTTGCATAATAACACGTACGACGTTGAGTGCTTTCCCACGTGAAGAAGGATTGATTGATTGCATTGAGCAAACAACGCTGCTGTGGCTATCTGGTGCGGCGAAAGTTATTGATGCATGCATGCACAAGATGAAAATACCAGAATGCTAAAAGCCAAAATGAAAAACGTTTCAAACGTCAAAGTAACACCTCTTTCATGAATGCATTTGCGAGGAAAGCCTCTTCTTTTCTTTTAGTAAGCAGTTTGAGATGGATGAATGTTAAGAATTTCAATTACTGGAGGTACCCCACAAGAAGCTAGGTGGTGGGTCAGAAGCCAGATGGCGACGCAACCCCAGAGTTCGGCTGAAACGGTCTGAAAACCGGTACAGACGAGCTGGGAATTGGTGATCCTATCTCCCCTGGAGCGATATTGCCCCTCCCTGAACCTGAGATGCCCTCATCAACCTCATGCTTGACGAATGTTCTCCCCTGGGTGTCCTTTTGTAGGGAAAAAACCCCTCCTCCGTTCTGGATATCCCCCTCCGTCTCGCAAATATCCAGCAACTCTCTCATTGAGATTGGAGCTTCGTTTGTCGGGCGAATTTGGTCGACTTGCCGAAGAACTGCGCTGATCTCGTGGAACGTTTCCCCGTTTTTCTTGCTCGCTGTCAATTGTTTGCATGCTTGGCAAACCATTAGGCGGACATTAACAGGACGAGAAGTACCAGGGCGGCCACCACCGCCGATGATGCCGAACGTATTCGGGTTCGACCATCCGGGGTCTGGAGCACGAGTTAGATCCACAGCGCCATATGTATATGGAGAATGCATACTTGGAACGTTTGACCAAGTCGAAGGGCCCGGTAAAGGAGATCCAAAGGCCATTGGAGCGCCCCAGGTGTTCCCCACACCAGTAAACCCATCGATTTTGTTTTCTAATATAGCAAAAGTTAGCGATCCAACTGCATAAAAACCAATTTCATGCACTCACGGCTGCTAGGATCTTGGGCAAACGACGAAGAAGAGAAGCCAAGTCTCCCCGATCGTGGTGGTCCGGGCGCTGCACTTCCCCGTCGGCTGGTGAGTGGTGGATTTGAAGGAAATGGGTCATCTGCATCCCCATCTTCAAGCAGAGCACTGCTGCCTAGGTGATTGCTGAGGTCGTCATTATCGTTCTTTGAGCCATTAAACCCATCGTCACCTCGGTGCTGTGGCGCAACACTTGAGGGGCGTTGAATAGGTGCGGGTCGAGCAATTGGCTGCGTCGGTAGTATAGGATTTGGGTTCTCGAAACTAGGTTTATCCATAGACGCCGACTGCTGCCTAGCGTGCGAATGGGAAGGCATGGTGTCTCTAGGCGCTCCGTAGGTTGCATTAGGTACATTCATCGACATGTTAGGTGTCTGCTGAGGCAAGGCAGAAGCACTATCCATGAAAATCCCTCGACCTTGTGGTATGGGTCTTATGATGTTACCGCCTGCTTGCAAAGGCATTCCACTTGGAGACGCGAATCCCCGATACTGGGAACCGATAGGGGCCTGCTGGTGAGGGTGTGGATATATTGGAATATCGTGACCCATTGGTATTCGTTGTGACATACCAGACAACTGTGGGCCTTGGCTTGACGGAACATTTGCCATTCCCATTGAAGGTATAACCGAAAAACTAGATCCTGGAAGTGGAGGTACGCCTGGTGAAGGACCAACGTTTAAAGGCATGGGAGACCCGGCTTGAGGAAGATATAGGGGAAATTGCGGTTGATTTTGAATCTTTCCAGGCGGGCCAATCGGCCCTAAAGAATTTGGCTGGGAAACGGGAGTGCTTGGTGAAACTGACAGACTCGCCCCTGGGAGCACTTGAGGGGTCTTTGGAGATGAGCCGACAGATCCTTGTTGCGAGGTCTGTCGAGGACGAACGGGAGTGGGAGCTTTTGGAATGGCCGGAGTTGCAATTTGGAGGTGGGGAGAGCTAAAGCCGGATGTAGGAGGGTAGGTGTTCTGAATGCCAGGAGGAATAGGGACAGAAATAGGTAGAGTGGGCCGCTTTGGACCTTGAGTAGCAACTTGCGCCGCATGTGCTGCAGCTTGCTGAGCAGCCTGTTCGTCCTTCTTGGCCCGTTCTTTAGCCTCTTTCTCAGCTCTGGCTTTTGCCTCCCGTTCCTTGCGCTCCTTCTCCTCTCTATCTCTTCTTTCCTTTGCTTCCTTCTCTCTAGCTTCCTTCTCTTCTCGTTCTTTTCTCTTCGCCTCCTCGCGCTTCTTCTTCTCCCTTTCCTTTTGCTCCCTCTGCTTCCGCTCAAGTTCTGCTTGTCGTTCCCTCTCTTCCTGCAACCTTCGCTGCTTCTCGGCTTCCTTCTTCAACCTCTCCTCTTCCTGGGCCTTCCGCTCTGCTTCTCTCTTCTTTCTCTGCTCCTCTTTCTTTCTTTTCTGCTCCTCTGCTTTCTTTTCTTCAACTGCTTTTGCCGCTAACTCTTCAGCCGCCTTCTCTGCCTCTCTCTTTGCCTTTTCTTCCTCCTTTGCTTGCTTTTGTTGCCGTTTTTTATCCTTTTTCTTTTGAGCTTCTTTGGCTTTTTTCTGTTCCCGCTGCTGGCCTAATCGTGACTCCTCTTCTAGCTCTTCGAGAAGCTTCTTCTGCCGTTCCTGAGCTACCTTCTCCCGGTAGGCAGTCAATACGCGTTGTTCAAACATTCGTGCAGCAAAAATCTGAAACATCCTACGGCCCTCTTCCATTCGCTGCTCTTCAGTCATCGTATCCTGAAAAACGAGAAGATTAGCCTGGGATCGGTAGAGTTCTAGACCTCTCACGCACCATCTCGTCGTCATCGTAATCTTCATCTTCCTGGCTGTCGTAGTCATCATCCTCATCATCCTCATAGTCCTCGTCATCTGGATGAGGACCATGATTGTGACCGGCATGATTATGCTGCTGAGCCATGCTCATAGATGGATTGCCCATTCCCGATGCGGCGTATTGAGCTTCTTCTTCTCGTTGCATCCGACGTTCAGCTAGTTGCTCCATCATTTCAATGAACTTTTTGCCATCATTCTTCAGGAGATCGTCGGCTACAGTCAGAATACCACCTGCATAATTCTGGTTAGCTCGTCAAGGTCCTCCAAATTTCCAGTAGCAGATATGACGGACCTTGAACAGTCAGGCTATTGCCAAAGTTGAAGAAGTCGGCTGCTGGGCCCCGTGGTTCATCTTCAGGTTCTTCATCGCTGTAATCATCCTCGTCTTCGCTATAATCTTCATCATCTCCCTCCCCTTCATCGTCTTCCTCATCTTCATCCCCTAGTTCCTCTATCCTACTTCTTGTTGTCTGCTGTGCAGATATCATAGGCGGTAGTCTATCCTGCATCCTCCCCAAGTATTTCCTAGGAGGCGGCATCATCGGAGCTCCATCCTCAAGTCTGCCTTGCTGCTGGTTGGCATATTGCTCCAACTCGTCGTAATAGGCGTCATAGAGAACCTCTAATTCCTCCTCGATAGCCGTTCGTTTGCGTCCACAGACAGTACAACTGCAGGAGTGCTTCTGCTGTTCCTTCATCTTGCGCAAAACAGCCTCCTTCTCCACTTTTACGAGAGAGCGTCGGTCTTCTTCGCCTAGAGACAACCAAAAGTCCTTGATTCGCTCTCTCTCCTCTTGGGTTGAAGTATTCCATATGCGATCTCGAGTACGGGAAGACCGCGTGCGTGCGTTAGAGAGAGGTGGTGGTGGTGGCGGTGGCGGAGGTGGTGGGATTTGTGAGGCAGAGGGAGTTGATAAAGAAGTAGAGCTTTCCCCTAAAGCATTTGGATTAAGGTCGTGCTGTGATGGCTGGGCTATCTTAGCCTTCTTCTTTTTCTTAGACTTTTTCTTTGGCGCGTCAGTATCTGGTATAGAGCTATGGGTTGCGTGGCCATTCATTGAAGGTTGGCGGCTAGAGTACGACCCCGGCCCATGATAATTCCTGCCCTCGTCATCCGAGTAGTATACATCCTCTCCATCCGCAGGCCCGAACTGGTCACGATCATATCCCTGACCTTCATAATCCAAGTCATGTGGGGCATTTTGATGTGGAGGCGAAATACGATGGTGACGGCGACTGTGATTGTGGTTATGTAGCGGATGATTATGGTGCACGTGCCCACCATCTACATAATCTTCTCTCGTCATTTGATTGCCATTTACTTGCTGCTCTGCAGCCAGCCGTGCGGCCTGCTTCTGACGCCGTTTCTGCTTCTTCCTATTTACCCCTCCTGTTACCACTCCATTATTGCCACCACCAACAACGCCTGCTGATGTGTTATTGGTAGCACTGGGTCCGGGTGTGGATCCGTTCGATCCCTTGATACCCTGGCTGTTACTTGTAGTCAAGTCACTAGATCCTGTCTGCTGTGCTTGATTACTCGCCGGTACCGGCGTACCCTCGCCAGAAGTTTTCCGGACTGTGAAGAACTTCGAGCCGTCTTTGTTGGAATAAGTTGCGGTACCCTTACCACTGGGTGACGTGGCTGGCTCGCCATTGGCTCGAGGTTGGTTTGATGGCATTTCGGAGGTGGTGTGGAGAATAGGTTGGATGACGATGAACTGCGAAGACCCGCGTTCACATAGATTAGCAATTGATATGTTCTGAGGCAGTCAATATAATGGTGTCATCGAAGCTTCAAGGCATCCGGGAACATGATTGGAGCAGGGAGTGTCGGCCTGGTGTAAGAGCCAGAGAACGATCACGGAATGGCTTACCTGTGAGTGTTGGAGGAAGTATCACTTGGCCAAGTCGATCCTTGGGTGAACTTCATGAACAGGGATAAGTCGCAGAAACTGTAGGGTCCCAGAAGTGAGCATGCCCTCTGCCAAGCGGATCGAATGCTCAGAAGAGTCCCAGAACGATCAACAGGTTCCACAGGTGAGTTGGGAAGTTCTGATGCTAATCGAAACGAACCCCTCCAAGCTTCCTGTTTAAGATCGCGCCTAATGAGCACGGACAATTCACGTACCTGTTGTCCGCAGCTGTGTGCAGCGGATGCGAGAGTGATAGATAGGTGGTTGTATTGGACACCAAGCCTCGGTATTGCGGAGGAAAGTCTACACGATGAAGAGGGGTTGTTGCTTTACGGTGAAGGGACGGCGAAAAGAGAAGTTGGAGTCGTTGAATTGGCTGAGGCTTAGCGGGCCGATCTGATTGGCTGCGTGGATGCATTCTATTGCACAATGCCGCTTTTTCGCCCTCCGTAGTCACGCAACATAGCGTCAGTACGGCATTTCTCGCCGCCTGGACAGAGTAATGTATGAGTAGTGTGCAATCTTACGAGTATGGTATCATTACTGTGTAAGCGTTAACACAGACGACTGACCAACATCTGAGCCTGGCTTTGCGTTGGGAGGTCAAGGGCAACCACGCAGCTTCGTCATCGCGTCCACCAAGGTACAAGCACAAAACATACAGATCTCTCGCTGTCACTGCCAAACGCCAAACAACGATCTGCTAAACGCATTCCCGAAGTCCCGTTTAGGCAAAGCCCAGAAACCACTCGAAGCCTGCATGTAGCGTCATCCGCTGAGCCACTGACTAGGATTATTAAGTTGTGAGGTCAGCCTCAACCCAGCCTAAACCTTCAGGCGTCCACTTTCCATAAACCTTCCCGTACATCGCCCTCAACTCTGTTCTGCTCTCATTCCTCTGTTTCCACTTCAGCGTTCCTGCTCCCCAACCCCAACCGACCGATCTCAATTCCTTTCTTCTCTGCGTACCCTTTCTCGCCGCATCCTTCATTCCTCTGCGCGTCTTCTGCGCTAATTGTTCTCGTGTCCCCACCATCTGCGTCTCTCGGTCGCTGCTCGTTGCTCGCTATCGTCCGCTGAGCCTCTTCACTTCCGAACTGAACTGTCAAGCGCGAAAACGGCCAGGCTCTCCAACCTCAAACGTCCTTTCTATTCGTTGACGAAGACGCTGACCCCACCTACCTCTCCACCAAGAAGCGCAACCGCATTCCAATTGAGACCTCCGTGAGGCCTCTATAGTGCCATGGCTCAACAAGCAGCGCAGAATGTGATGCGAAGGTATGTGGGGATGCAGGCTGGACATTAGAAACTCTCCACGTTTGGGCTTGCTACAATTTCTCGCTTTAATGCATTGTCTTGACGCGAGATCCCCACAACGGCTATAGCCCTCTACTCTGTCTCTTCATGTTACAAGATTGTTGCTCGGTTCTGAGCAAACAAATATTACCTTTCCTTTTGTCGTTAACGGTCACGCCGATGACACTTGTCCCGCTTCGGATCGGAACCACCGAGAAACGCGACGAACAGTTTCTGTCCATCCAAAATTAGTACATTTCTATTTCATGTTCCCTTGTGTCTTTATTTTTTTCAGATGCGATCATAGCCGCCTGAAATCGCAGGTGATTGTTCATTTGGTATCAAAGGCTGGCCGAATGCTAGGTCTTAATGCTAACCGATGTCGCTCACGCAGAAAATTGGTCATAATTGGCGACGGTGCCTGTGGGAAGACTAGTTTACTGAGTGTATTCACGCTAGGATACTTTCCACCCGTGAGTTCCACGGTCTTTGTCACTTAATGCTTTCCTTGTCTAGCACGGATCGGCTGTAGCTAATACGGTTACCCAAATATAGCATTATGTTAGTGAATCTGCTGTGCACTCTCGGAATCCGGGAACGCAATGGTCATGCTCACCTTAGGTTTGCATATTTAGGTTCCGACAGTATTCGAGAACTATGTCACAGACTGCAAGGTAGACGGGAGGTCGGTCCAATTAGCTTTGTGGGACACAGCAGGCCAAGAAGATTACGAGAGACTTCGGCCATTAGCATATTCCCAGGCCCATGTCTTACTCATCGGATTTTCAGTCGACTCGCCAGATTCACTAGAAAACGTCAAGAACAAAGTACATTTCTATTCTTTGAGGGCTTTTCAGATGTTCCAATCTAACGCTTAAAAGTGGATTGAAGAAGCCAATGATCGCTGTCCAAACGTTCCCATCATTCTTGTCGGTCTCAAGAAGGATCTTCGAGAAAATCCGATCGCCATTGAGCAGATGCGCACAAGATCGCAACGGTTTATTTCAACCAAAGACGGAATCGACACTTCTCATGAGATTGGAGCAAGAAGATACCTAGAATGCTCATCGCTTACAGGAGATGGTGTCGACGATGTTTTTGAGGCAGCCACGAGAGCAGCATTACTTAAATTTGAGGACGGGGAAAACATAGGATGCTGTTCGATTTTATGATCTAGCAGTTCACACTCAGCGATAGTCAGTCGACAGCTCTGATTGATTGCAGTAACGATCATGAAATGACCGGTGGAAGCAAATGCATTGTGCTTACAGGTCAATCGGTTCGAATCGCCACAGAAGACTCTGACACAGGAGGATTACTTCATTCGGTCAAAGCACTTTCGGTGTTGTTCATCATCCACAGCAGAGAAAACCGTACAGGGGGCGCCATACGCAGTCTTCTCCTGGGTCCCCGGACGTTGTGTGTCTGGCATATCGGTGTTTCTTAGCATTGGGCTCCCACTTCCAAATCGTCTCCCACTCTGGTTCTAGGGAGTTTCGTGGATTTCTGCTATCACGCTGGTTTCTATGCGGGTACTCATAGTGTCCCTTATTACCATTCATTGTGCTTATTGTTGCGTATATGTTCCTTCTATAACTATGCTTTTTGCATCTCGACGCCATAAGGTGTTCCTTCGTTCAGGCCCAACCAGCTCCCGAAAGAATACCCATGCATTCCCGAGACCTCCACTATTCTTCCTTCTCATCCATCGTTGGTGCTTCAAGAGGAACGGACCCGACTGTACCTTCCCAGTAAATTGGTTTTATTGCGAGTTTTCTCTTTTTTCTCAAGGCCTAAGCTTCATCGGCACATAAACTCAGAGTTGGAATTCTGACGGGTCGTCTTCTCTTTTTATGTCCTTCACGCTGGGAAAAATTCCCGTATTCTCCTCTAATAGGGAAGAGCGTTGGTTTTTTTTTTTTTGTATTCGTACCGGCGGGGGGCGACCATTCAAAAACATTCCGAAAATCGGGACAAATGACTTGATAATGAAACTCTTAACGTGTTGTCCCGTTAATCAATTCATGCACGGGTTGTGGAATACCATTCTTGACTCGTTCGCGACAATTCCCGGTTTTCTGTAGCGGAAACGAAACGTTCTATGGCATTATCTATACAATGATCTCTAGATGATATATCGACCAACAAGTATTAAGACAAATACAAATACACAGAGAAGGAGATATTGTATCTATCTCAATGCCTACCCTCCCCTAACCCACCCAGCATTCCACCCCTTCTTCGCTGGAAAATCCGTCGGCGCCCTCGCATACTCCAACGGCACTCCCTGAGCTCTAATCCCCTTCTTCCCCATGGCAATCCGAAATAGCCTTCCTTGATCCCCCGGCAGCAGCCGCAGTGCCTCGCACGCATCACGCATGCTGTTGTACTGTCGCTCCAGTTCGCGTTCGCGGGCGGTGAGGACGTTACGGCGGTGGAGGAGGTAAGCCCTGTGGATAGTCCAGTGACGGAGAGCGCGAAGGCGACCGAAGCGGAGGGGACGGGGGGTTTTGGGATGGGTGAGGTGGTATCGGATGAGTGCTGTAAAGCAGTTAGCTATTCTTCTACTGCACGTATAATAGGTGTGGGGACTTACTGATGCGCATGTCCGTCTTTTGACGCAGCGATTTCCGGGACATGGAGCGGGTGAAGGTTGTAGGTAATAATGAGGCATTTTTAGACGCGAAGCGGAAGGATGCCATTGAGGAGGTGAGAGCGCGGACTGAGGATTGTGTTTTTGGTGATGATGATGATGATGGGGTTGTTGTTGATATGCAACCGGACGGACGAAGACAAACCGTCAATACGGAGCGAAAGGCTGGTAATGCTTTCATCGTGGAGGCGACTAGATATGGTGGATGTACGGTCAATTGGCAAGCTGTAAATATGCACCACTAGGCCTAGATGATGTCTAGATAGCGTGTTCGCGTGATGTGAATCGATCTTCGTCGTTGACAGGCGTCTCTCCCGAAAAGGAAAAACTTCAATTCAAAGCAGCACTGCACGCCAAGCACATCCAGGGCCGATAATCGGCGCAAAAAGAATCCGGCCTGATTATCGGAACTAAACGCTCATTCACATTCCGTCGCCCACCGCTGCCGTCCACCTTTTCCTTTCCCCAGATTTTGCCCAATTCGACAACTCTCTTTCCTGCTCACTTCGTCAATGCAACGTGGGAGAAAAGCAAAATAGTTGTTGTTCCTCCAACCTCTACGAACGACTTTACGTTAGGTTTTCAATATGCTGAGAACACCACCTGCGCGAAACGCTCTGCGTTCGCTACAGCGAAGGAGTCTTGCCACGAACCAACAGTTTTCTACATCCCAAGCTACGGCAGCGATATCACCATATAAAAAGGCTTCGGCGACACCTAAGAGAGGACAGAGTACTGCGGCGGCTCCTGCGTCGTGAGTTTTCACCTGTTGCTTTGAATTGTTTTTGAATTCTTGTTGCTTAAAATTGCCGGTTGGGTTCGAATGACTCATATTTGTATGCCCCTAACATTGAAGCTTTCGTGAACATAGATATGCTAGGCCGATACCAAGTCCAGCTTTCAATCAGGACCCAAGTCGGAACGAGGTACAGCCTTTACAAAATGCGCGGCATCCTGAGATGGATGAGTCGTATGTCAATCACCGATTTGCTTGAGATATTATATTCACGCTGACACTGGCATGGTGTAGGCTCGTGGGACTCAGTGGAGGAGAGATATTCCATGAGATGATGCTGCGGCAAGGTGTCAAGCATATCTGTCAGTCACCTTCAAAGCTGCTTTTGTGTTGCCCTTCCTCGTCGCTAACAACTTACAGTTGGCTACCCTGGTGGTGCCATTCTACCCGTCTTTGACGCTATCTACAACTCAAATCACTTCGAGTTCATCCTACCACGACATGAGCAAGGTGCTGGACACATGGCTGAAGGTTACGCTCGTGCATCTGGCTTGCCAGGTGTGGTGCTTGTAACATCCGGCCCTGGGGCAACCAATGTCGTGACTCCCATGCAAGACGCACTGTCAGATGGCACGCCAATGGTGGTATTTTGCGGACAGGTTCCTACAACCGCCATTGGTACCGATGCGTTTCAAGAAGCAGACGTTATTGGGATATCGAGAGCATGCACAAAGTGGAATGTGATGGTCAAGAGCGTTGCTGAGCTACCAAGACGTATAAAGGAAGCCTTTGAGATTGCTACCAGCGGGCGTCCAGGACCGGTGTTGGTGGATCTACCAAAGGACGTTACAGCTGGCATTCTGAGGAAACCAATTCCTTTGCAGACCTCCATACCAACGCACCCTAGCGCAGCGACTCTAGCAGCCAGGGAAGTATCCAGGCGACAATTGGAGGCTACCATCAAGCGTGTGGCCCATCTGATCAACATATCCAAGAAGCCAGTGGTATATGCAGGACAGGGTGTCATTGCTGTTCCAGAAGGACCAAAGCTTCTCAAAGAACTCGCGGAGAGAACATGTCTCCCTGTGACGACTACCCTCCAAGGTCTTGGTGGATTCGACGAGCTCGACCCTAAATCTCTCCACATGCTAGGAATGCACGGATCCCCATACGCCAATATGGCCATGCAAGAAGCTGATCTGATCATCGCACTTGGCGCACGCTTCGACGATCGTGTTACGGGCAACATCGCGAAATTCGCGCCCTCAGCGAAAGCCGCGGCTTTGGAGGGGCGTGGCGGAATCGTTCATTTTGAGATCATGCCAAAGAACATCAACAAAGTTGTGCAGGCCACCGAAGCTGTCGAAGGCGATGTCGCTGACAACCTTGCGCTTCTCCTCCCTCACATCAAACCGAAGCCCGAGCGTCCTGAGTGGTTCGCCCAGATCAACGATTGGAAAAAACGACTACCATTTTCCTACGAGAAAGCTGCTCCTGATGGTCTCATCAAGCCACAGAGCGTTATCGAGGAACTCAGCCGTCTCACCGCCCACATGAAACAAGATACCGTCATAACTACTGGCGTTGGACAACACCAGATGTGGGCTGCACAGCACTTCCGCTGGCGTCACCCACGCACCATGGTCACTTCCGGCGGCCTCGGTACAATGGGCTACGGCCTCCCAGCGGCCATCGGTGCCAAAGTAGCCCGCCCCGAAGCTCTCGTTATCGATATCGACGGGGACGCTTCCTTCAACATGACCCTCACCGAGCTCAGCACCGCCGCTCAATTCAACATCGGCGTTAAAGTGATCATCCTCAACAATGATGAGCAAGGCATGGTAACACAATGGCAGAGTCTCTTCTACGAAGACCGTTTCGCGCACACGCACCAGAAAAACCCGGATTTCGTGAAGGTCTCGGAGGGGATGCGTGTCCAGGCTCAGCGGTGTATTAAACCTAAGGATGTCACAGCGAAATTGGAGTGGTTGTTGAATACGGACGGCCCGGCGCTTTTGGAGGTTATTACAGATCAGAAGGTTCCGGTGTTGCCAATGGTGCCGGCTGGGAAGGCGTTGCATGAGTTTTTGGTGTATGATGAACGTAAGCTAATTCTCCCTTGACCCCTCCCTCGTGATATTCCCAAATCATTTCACTAACGAATTTCCACCCTACAGAGAGCGACAAAGAACGAAAAGCCCTATTGAAAAAGAGATCCGTGAAATGGCCTTTAGAAGAATAAGCGCGAGCTATTTCAATATTCCCATTGCGATCTTTTCTTTCACCTATCCCACATTTCTCCTTGATTTCCTGTGCATTTTTCCCCACGGTCTTCCCCTTCCCCTCTTACATACAGCACATAATTCCCCTATAGTTACCTCCCTCTTCCTTTTAAGCCACCATCCACCATCCAGTACCACCCTAAAGGTTTTGCGAAACAGATATTTTTGCATGCATTCATCGGTTTCTGCCTTACATTTCTCACTCACACAAAAGCAAAGGGGACGGCTTTTTATACTCTTATGTCTCTGGCAGCTGATGGCTCACGCTATCCAGGGGCTTTTTTTTGCCTTGCGGGAGCGGCTTTGATGATGAAAATCTGTAATTAGGGTTTTGGGATTTTTTTCGTTGCTATTTCTGATATCGGGAGCTTCCCAAATAAACTTTTCTGTCTATAGGAATACACGAATTATGAATAACTAGAATTAAAAATGAAGCTTTTGTTCTTTCTTCGCTCTCGCTCTAGGTTTATGCGTATGAGTATGCGCATGAAGAACGCCTGAACCGTGCATTTTCCCTATCTAATAACCAAACAACCCAAACTTTTAGAACCAACAAGGGGAAAACACTCCCACATGACTTTATCCAGACAGGATACAAACTCCATCATAACAATCACACAGGACAATAATCAAACAAGATGCCGTCCAAAGCACCTTTCTCCTCTCCTTCTCATTCACCTTCTCCTTCTCCAACTCCGCCTTCCTTTCCACAGACCTAATAATCACTTCCTCGCAGCAGAAATAGAAAACTGCGTCATCATCCAGAGCCCTCTCTTCCTATTCTCCTTCCCCTTCGCCACCTGTGGATGTAGGCTTGAGCTGCGAGGACGCTTGGCCCGGATACCTGCGCTGCTGAGCCCGGCTTCGAGGGTGTGGCGGCGGTCGCGCCAGTCGGGGTCGTTGAAGGTGTACCTGTTGCTGGTGTAGGAGGAGTATGCTGGGTGGATCTCCGGGGGCGGAAGGGCTAGGGCTGGGATGGGGTTGATGTTGTCCCTGGTAGTGGTGGCGACAATTTGTGGGCGTGCGGGTGGGAGAACCAGGGCTGGGACGGTGGTGTCATTGCCATTGTTGGTGGTGCTGCTGAAGGTGAGCGTGGGTGGAGTGATGGTGATGGTGGGGATTTGGAAAGCCGGTTTGTTTTGGTTTTCCTGTCCACTGTGGAGGTCTGTAGGGGGGTAGATGGCGATTGTGGTGGGTTCTTGATTATCGAGCTGGACACAAAGGGGTTCCAGGTTAGTGAGTAGTGATTGGAAGAGCTGGTCCAAGTTAAACTTTATACGTGCTTGGGAAGGGCTTTGGTGGCCGGAAATGAATTCACCTTCTGCTCGCCATCTCCTTCACCTTTAGTTTCTTTGGTAATAGCCTCTTGGCCGCTAATAGATTCGTCCTTGTCGAGGTCGCGCAGCGTAATCTGCAAATCTAGGTCATGCATGGTGAAGCTGCTCATGATAGCGGCAGAGACAATGCGTTCCTCTCCCTCTGAGTCGCTGTCGTCCGAGTCGAAGTTGCAGAGTTCGTCTATCTCTTTTTCCAGAGAGACGAAGGTTTCGCCGGGTGGGAGAACGCTGAGTGAACCGTACGGGAGAAAGGATACGAGTGCACAATCTTCGGGGATTGGGGGCATAGGGGTGTAAACGTCTGTGTATGTGAGGTCAGCGCTGAGTGTCGAGAGGGAGTAGTTTGGAACGCCCACAGAAGCGCTCAGGGTACGATACGCCGGAGTTGAGGTACACAGTGCGAAGATTTCCAGCGGATGTCTCGGTGGTCGTATTGGTGGACGTATTGGTAGACATTTCAGCTATTTAAACGAAGAGGGGTCCCTGAAGAAAGAGTATTCTCCGTAGATAAAAGGAGCAGCTGGAAGAGGTTTGTTTGGAATAGAGAAAACTTGAAGAATAGGCTTCACAGTATGGAACGACCGAGGAAAATAAGAGTCTCTGCTGGATGATGACAGAGGAAACGAAAAGGAATTCGAGGGAATCTGAGAGAGATTACTATAGAGTATTCCTCCGCATTTATCAGGTCCAGCAACCCATACCCAACAAAAGCTACCACCACCTGGTACATGTTGCTGGTCAATTTGTTGAATTTCCAATGCGTCTGGATTTAGCGGGGAGATATGGTGCATTTTTCATGGTGCATTTCACTGTGTTGACGATTCATATACTCCGTACGTCGGTACTCCATCCGCGCAAGTACGTAGAGTGTTACAGTAGATCACAATGGTGTTGCATCACGTGAGGTTCGTGTTCCACCTGTGTATTTTACCCGTTTTATCCACGCTAAGCCCCGCCTCCCACCTTATCGTGACTCAACTTGCTTTCCTACTTAGCTTTCGGTTCATATTCCAGCCCAGACCTCAATCTCAAAACTCTACGCTTATCCGTTGGGCCTCGAAGAACTAAGCTCAGCCGGCAACTTGAACCTCTCGAGCAATAATGTCGAAACACCCTCAACGCGTCTCAGCGAGCTCCGCTGGTTCTGCCGTTTCTGGCTATCGAAGCAGAAAGCGAATCCGCCAAGAATCATCAGATAGCTCTAGTGGCAGCGACGGTTCATCGGATGGCGGTAGTACGTTTGACCTGGATGTAATATTGTTCCACACGTACTGACGCCGTGCCCTCGCTTGTAGATAATGGATTCTCTGTTGCTCTGCGAAGCATCCGACGCCAACTCGATGTGTTCAAGCGAGATGAACAGACACGATATCAGAGTACGATGGTGCATTTGGATGCACTCAGTGATGCCGTCACCGATGTTACTGACAGCCGAAATCGTAACAAGAGGAGATCTAAGAAACGAAAGAGAGAGAGAACAGCCGCTCTTAAAGAGGGTGCACCGATGAAACGAATCACTGAGACTGCCTATGAAGCAGAAGGTTCAGAAGGCGAACCTACCGAGGGCAATGAGATGCCTCTAGCAGCAGACAAGCCAAAGCAGAATGAGCAAGCTGTTGGTGGACAGGTAATCGACAGCACAGACTTGATTACATCGACCTCACAGGGTGAGCTAAACACAGAGGTGCGCCATCCGACCGACACCAGCCTCTCTAATGAGGCTCAAGATGATCACGACCAAGTCACGTTAGACATTAGCTCCGCCATTGTCAATAGACAAGACGCTAGCAGCGAAAGCGATGAGGTTCCTCGGAATGCCTCTCAAGAGATGTCCACTGGCAAATTAGCTTTCGATGCCAAAAGGAGAAAAATATACTTCATTAGACACCGTGTCCAGAAGGCTCTCTTACCCTCCAAGACTAGCCCTTTTGAAGTACCTGACGACGTGGTGTGTCTTTCTCAGGATTTTATGTATGTACAATCTACTAACTGTTCTTGGTATCACAGGACCTATCTAAGGTGGCAGAGTATTTCGTGCATCTTGAAGACCTCGGCGATATTGAGGAGGACATATTTGAATATTCCAAGGTCCACAAAGTCTTGCGAGAGATTGGCAAGCTACCCTCTGTGCCTGGAGATGACAAACATCACTTCAAACTCCGTGCGCACGAACTTCTGGTCCGCTGGAAGAAACCCTTGGCAACCGACCATGGACCACCGCTAACGAGGGATAGCACAGCAGATGCTCCCATCCTAAATGCCCTCGACTCATTGAGCTGCCAGCCTCCTCAGGTCCAGAAAAACGACTTGCTCCAAGCGAAAGCAAGGCTTCAGGAGCTACTGGAGGATGGGGAAATGACAGAAGAGGAGGCAAGTAGGCTCTTTCCTGATACCCGATCTGTGAGCTAATCGTTCAAACAGAAGAGGGATGCGATACAATATCATCTTAGCACTTTAGAAAGCATTGCAAGTCCAGACGCGGAGCTCTTCAAAGCCGTCGACATCAAGGAAGTCTTGGAAGCTATAATCAAACAACCGACTGTTCCAAGAGAGGCTGGATTCAATTTCAGGCTGCGCGCTAGTTCCATTTTAGCTCACTGGAACAAGATCTTACACGAAGATTCCGTCGACCCCAAGCGAGGCACCAAAGGGGGTGGTGATGTAGTAGCAAGCGATGCAGGCTTGGCTGGCCCACTTGCTGCCAAAGGCAGTCTTGTAGGAATCCCTCTAGGAGATCCTGCAGAAGCTGCGAGGATGACCTGGCTTAGGGAAGCTGTGGCGTACCTGAACATGGTTCTGCCTCAGTACGCTCACAAGCCGAGTGTGCACTCGACAATCCTCGGGATCTTGGAAGAGTATAAGAACGGGTTCTTCAAGGCAAATCCGCTTATCAAGAAATGCCTTCATCTCTTCAGTGGCCCTCACCCTATGCGAGTTGAAGGTTTCAAGGCTAAGACGAAGTTGCCCAGTCCTGTTGTCGGTCAGACTGAAATGAAATATGGCGGCAAACTTTCTAGCATTGAATCAGGGTCTGCGCCCATTGAAGTAACACCAGTCGTTCAACGAGGCGCTATCAATCCGGACACAGTGCTGGTGAGGCAACCAGCGCGAATTCTGTCGACGGCAGAACAGCGCGGAGTGCCTAATCCGACTTCTTCTACCCCCTCTCGTCGTAAAGTGGAAATGCCTGAGCTCCGGATCGCTGCGCCTATTGCAACAATGGTGGCACATGCTGGTAGAATATCTGACATGACCATGTCCGAAAAGGCTCGTGGGAAGCGGAGAATGGTCGCTGATGAAGACGACGACCGCCCACGATATAACATAAAACAAAGCTTCGCCTCTCCCCAGCAGGATAATCATATACCATGGGAAGGCCATGGAGGTCCGTCTGACGGCAAGATGATAGCAGCCACCGCAAAGCTTACTTCTCCTGATCAAGATGATCCACAAGTTTCAGTAGAAGAAATGAGACGCAAACAGCTTGAAGCAGACGAAGCCCTGGCGAAAAGCTTAGCAGAGAGCTGGGGTAACAGCTCACAGATCCATGAGCGTCAGGACGAGGAGGTCGCAAGACACCTGCAAGAAAAATACAACACTGGCATATACGAGTCCGACAATGACTTTGAGGGCGGCCCCATTGGAGCTCCGGTCTTACGTGTTGGACTTTCCGTTGAGCCAGGCAGCGATCAGGGCCAGCAGAGCGATGACGAAGAAGTGAGTGACGAAGCTGCCTCGGATACGGAAATGAGGGATACTTCGCCTATTGACAAGAACAACCAAAACGAGTTGGACAATCGGGATAAACCAATTGATCGCTACTTCGAGAAAGATCATCTTCACATGAACATTCAAAATAATAACCAGGTAATTGCCACTTCGCCCAAGCCAGCTCCAACTTCCCAGGGTGGTATAGTTACACCGAAAACAAGTTTTGGAGGGCAGACTCGCTCCTATCATGAAGAAGAAATGGCAAACCCGTTTGCAGAAGAGAGCGAGGATGAATGTAAAATCATCGAATCTCGTCTGGTACAGAATAAAGTAACGGATTGGGATTCTCTACCCCTTGATCGTCGAAGGCATTACTCTCAACTCGAACTTCGCAGATCGGATAATATCTTTTCTCCAGGCGGCGAAGACACAAAGGCTGCTACGATCCCTAAGCGGAGAGCAATAGCTCCAATAATCTCAAATGGTGACGAGGATAATGACCCTCCAAGAAAACCCAGAAGACACAGTCGTCATCCCTTTGGAAAACAGCGTTCGCCTAGTGCTAGCAAAGAAGACGAATATGGCCTAAAACAGTATACAAAATCCTTCATGAGAATTCCAAAGATTGAGAAGCGGGACGAGGGACCATCAAGTCATACAGCTTCTCCAACTCCTTTGGAGAGAAGAACAGCAAGCCAATTCGATGGTGCAAGTGATGTGATTGTACGTAATGCAACAGGAGTCAATAATCGTGATGCAAGCAATACTACAATTAGGCCGCAACAAAACGGTCCACCAGATAAGTCAACAATAGCGGCAGCCATAGCGGCGAAACATGCAACCCGTGCTCTCAATACTCCAGCGCTTCTTAAAGAATTGAACGATTCTTTTCCTATCGATCACTCAAGTGTGCCAGAGGATCCTACATACTTCAGTCGAATGGAAATTTCGAGCGTCATTGGTGGGAGCTCCATGACTACTTTTGTGGATCTTAAACAGCCTTTAATCAAGCTATATCAAGCTTCTAAGGCAGTTTTCCTGAAACAAGCTCTGAATCCATTATATCCACAGGCGGCTATGGAGCATGGAATATTGTTTACCATGCGAAAGAACGAATGGAAAAAGGGCGAAGTTGCTTTGCTGTTCTGCCACCGACCAGCTAAGAAAGGCTGGGAATGCGTGGGCATTTACAAGCTTGAAGAGTGGTCGGAAATGATGAAAGACGAATGGAACAAAATGGCAGATAAGAATAAGAATGAATGGGCGAATCACATCCTAAAGAAGACCAAAAGCAAGAACGGATGGGCAAATCGTGTGCTCACGGAAGTTGGGTTCCTTGAAAATCACGATCAAGAGTTCGATCAAAATGACATTCTAAACCTGTTCAACAATGTAAGACAAGTTAATTTTTATTTTCATTAATATTCTTGGGATATAATTACTAACACATTACATAAAAGGATGACGCACCAAAATTAAGAGTTTGGAGAGGCCAAATGCGTTGTATAGGCTTTAATAATAGTATGTTGTTATTTTGAATTTCCCTCGAGTAAACTCTGATCTAACTGTAATGAATTTTACTAATCTTATTTTATTTTATTTTTGTCCAATTGTAGATCTTTATGATAACCTAGTTGAAAATAAGAATGGTTAATTCGGGATATTGGGCAAGTTTGTGAGTTGGTAAGTGAATTGTTCGATGATTTGAGACGAACAATTGGTTGAGTATCAGCTTTGGCTTTCGGGATTACACTGATGTTTTCTTTTCTTTTTGTTCTGGCCAATACGGCGCATCAACTTTAATTCTATGGAGTTATACTAATTCCCTCCGAAACCGGTATTGCAATGTCTGAGGCAATCTATATCCTATATCAGCTTAGGTCTTTGGGACTATACTGGCTTTTTCCTTGCCTTCTCTCTACAGTGCCTTCCTATCTACAAACGGCAGATTTGGTACGGAGTGCGACTTGATGAGGTAAAACGAGGATAATCAGTAAATCATTTTTCTTTCCTTAATAGTTGTGTTTTTTTTCATCTCTTCGCTCTTTACCGAGAAAGGCTCAACGAGGAACGAGGTGGAAGTTTGCTAATAAGTTGGAGGAATCATAATACACCTCAATTCAAAGCTAGGTTAAACAAAGGAATCGTTTGCGATGAAGTTGCCTGTTTCGTACTACTTTAAGGCTACTAAAATGCTTTATTTAGCACTTCGGCCCGTCTGCGCTATGATTAAAATCAATGGCAATCAAAAGGCCCCTCAAGTGAGCTGCTGCAGCTAGTACCACTAGCATATGGAATATTTGATGGGAGCTTCCCCAGATATCGAATAACCCTGGCCAAATACATTCTGGAACTCGTGCCTAAATAATCTGTTAGCATATATAATAGACAAGTGCCCCAAACGAGACAGAAAAACTCACCGCATATATCACAGCACCCAGGATATACAGGAACCCCTGGAGCACTAGCCAGGAGAGTCCCATGTTCCGCTGTAGCTTTTCTATACCGTACAAATCCAGGCCATGGAGGACTGGAAACACGGCTGAAAGCCCCATCGCGACGAACATCCCAGCCCGGAATGGTCGCCATTGAGGTGTTCTGAACTTAGGAAGAATCGAGACCGTCGTACAGCCCAAGCCAATACCTGATATCTAACCCCACACTCGATTAGAAGCACACCCGCCGCCAGTAGATAGGGGGTTGACTACGAACCATTGACCAGTAAACCCTCTGCAGCCACGGCTTGCAGTAAAACCCATAATAAATGCTTGGCGCAAAACTACCGGCGATCAAAAACACAATACCCACGTAGTCGAGTTTGTTTCCGAGCTTTGCTACTTCGTGGGAGTGATTCGAGATGGCGTGATAGATCGCTGACATCCCCAAACAGAGTGCAGCTCCTAGAAAGAAGCATCCGAATGCTAGTACGTCGGCTTGGGATGCTGTAACGTACCGGGTACTGAGGGAGTTGTGTAGGATTATCCCGATGGTGGTGAATAATATTGCGCCGATGAGGTGCGAGTATATGTTGACTTTGTGTCATTCGATCGACTTTGAGCAACTTGTTGGGAAATAAGACAAGAAATGAGGGAACCTGTGTTTACCTGATTCATTGTGAAGATATCCCAGACTTAGAAAAGACCTCCAGCATGATCCAGAAGCCGGCCTTCAACTCTTCGGATTAGCTAACCATACACCACTTTTGAATTCCCATCTTCCGACTTCCTCCTACCTGTATCCAGAACGGATATAGTGATTGTCTCTAAAATAAAAAAAACCACAGCCTCAGCACATGTTATTCTTGTTGCTGTTGCAGGGATATTCCCTCGGGGACATAGTAACAACTTTTGCCAATGAGCTGAAAAGAAATATCAGCGGTGTTTCTGGAGATCTCCAAGTCATTATAGCATCTCACGTAAGTCATCCCACAGCAGGAGAAAGGCGTCCTCAACCCTTTTCTCTACGGATTTTGCAGTCTGGCAACCGCAGCTCAGTCTCATGAACAACCAAACAACAATTTCTGATATGTTGTTACCTCGAAAATAGTCCTATTCGGGCTTGAGGCCTTGCGGTGCCGGACAGACATGATTTCAAAATACTAGCTGAACGACAGAAAAGAAGAGAATAAAATTTCTGAAAATCTTCCACGGAATGTGAATCTGAAAATCCGTTGGGAATAACATATCTGACGTTGAACGTCGGGTTGGTCTTCATATCTTAAAAGCGGCAGCGCCGATGGAGCAGATAAGATAAACAAATTAACTAAGCGGGCAGTTACGAACATCTCATCCATAGAAGTTCCATCTTTCATGGCATTGTCACAGATGCACGACAAGACATCAAGCAACTGATGTCCAGCTCGACCAGAGGAGGCCTTCGCGGGCCCTCCGGTCCATGGGGCAGACTCAGGAACCTCCCGCAAGACCCTCTGGAGAGCATGGGACTACCCTCCAAAGGCGATAACAGGCATGAATTGGCTGCTCTGGAAGCTCAATGGCACACTGACGTAAGGTACTAGGTTGCTAGATTACAAGACGCAAGAGACCTACTACAATAGGATTGTGAAGCGATACATGGGTTTCTGTGCGGACTCTGGCGGAGGGTCCGAGCTGGAGCGGCAGTTTGCTTCACTTTCATTATTGGGAGAAAGTGCCGGAGGAGGAGGTGCAGCAAGAACCGCAACAACACCGGCATCGTCAGCAGTCCCAGCAATCGCCCAGGGCGCCGAAAAGAAACTCTCTACCCTTCTCCTCTCAATGCGAAAGCTCCGTGAAGGCATAATTGCCTCGAACCGCATAGACGACTTCTCGACCCAAGCCTACATCTTCTGCATCCGTGCCGCAATCCTCATGAAGCACCTCGAATCCTACCACCCAGCACTCCTCCACCTCCTCCGAACCATCGCACCCACCACCACCTACCTCTCATCAACCGAAAAACACGAATTTATCGGCTACCTCCTCCTCGACCTCTCATGCCGCCAACAGAACCTTGCTCAAGCCTTCGCCGTGCGCAACCACTACCGGTTCAGCGACCATCGGGTCGACTCCGTGCTGCGCGCACTGGTCCACGACGACTATTTCCTGTTCTGGAAGGTCAGAGGGGATGTAGATGGGTATCAAGCCAGGCTGATGGAGCACGCGGAGGATGAGATGCGCTTGTTAGCGCTGAAGTGTCTTGGGA
This sequence comes from Sabuloglossum arenarium, assembly GCA_022345705.2. Taxonomy (NCBI): domain Eukaryota; kingdom Fungi; phylum Ascomycota; class Geoglossomycetes; order Geoglossales; family Geoglossaceae; genus Sabuloglossum; species Sabuloglossum arenarium. The sequence continues at coordinate 52,129 of JAJDMY020000790.1, read as the reverse complement.
GGACGTATCTGAGTGTGGAGATGGCGTTTTTGGTCAAAGCTACAGCGGCCGATTGGGAGGTGCTCAAGGGCCGATATGGTGTCGGCTGGGAGTTGGGTGATGACGGGAAAGTCTTGATTCGGAAACCTAAGAGTTCCGCTACCTAGGGATTTTGCTTTTTGAGGTTTACTATCACTATCACTACGTTAGGATTGCGGATAACGCCCGCGCACGGTGACCCCTTTCCATGCATTCATATCCATTGCGTCACAATCATCAAACCTCAATATGGCTTGCGGCGCCACAGCCAAAACAAAGACAAGACAAATACGAGAGAGCCAATCCAAAGAAGCAAAAAACGCATGGACTCTACCAAACCACCGAGCGCAACACAAGCGATTAGGGTACATGTATGTACTTGTACATATGTAGCCCGGACATCAAAACCACACACGCTTATGATACGGTACGATACGCATGCATGACAAGCAACCGAAAGAGCTTTCCGCTGCGCATCGTCTTCCCCACAGATACTATTCTAACTGAGATCTAACTAGGCAACCATCCGGGCAAAGGGATCCGAGATAGATGGACCGTGTATTTTTTCGATAAGTATCCAGATAGCATAGGACTGTGTGTACAAGTACACCGCCTTCCGCATGGACGATTATTATTGCGGGAATGTATGAGTGCTCGGACCAAAGCATGAATTGAACCTTTGACTTTTTTTCTTTTTTCTTTTTCCTTTGTGTCTGTCTACCCCTAATTGAAACCACCCCGCCCCACGACTTATCCCCAAAACACAAAACAACCCTTAATCCAAAAATAAATTAAAATAATTCAAACAAGTCTCAGTTCCAAACCCAAAACATTAAAAAAAAATTTAATTAAAAAAAAAACTGCGTGGCACAAGCAACTTATCAGCCCGCTTTCACCCCCATTTATAATCCGCCATCATCTCGATAGACGCGAATGCGGATGTATGTATGCATGTATGTATGTAAACCTTCTATCCCCCCGCCCCTCTCGTTCGGGGGGAGGAGGGGGGACAAACGCGCAGAAACAGACACGAGACAAATAATAATAATAATATCCCAGGAGAGAAGAAACCCCCCCCCTCCCCAATCCGAAACATTGTTCTCGATCGATAGAGATAGCCCGAGTAAAGTAAGACACGCGATGTGCTAAAGTCAAATATATATATATATATATCATCATCATCAGAGGAGGAGGAGGAGGAGGATATATATATATATATATATATTAATATATTATTATTATTATTATTATTATTATTATTATTATTATTATTATTATAATCAGTGATCCACTATCTGAATGAATGAATAAATAAAATAAACTAGAGGGAAGGGAACTCTTTTTTTATTTTTTATTCTTTGGTAGAAGGGGGGGGGGGGGGGAAGAATAAAGATTGTACTTGTACACATACATATAAAATATACAAAACATATAAAAACAAAACCCCCCCCCCAAAAAATTTCCTTTCCTTCCTCCCAAAAACAATCTCTTCATGCGGCGACGACGTTTATTCAAAATCCAACTCTGACCCAATTTTTCTTTCCTTCTCTCTCCCCTCAAATACCAAGAAAAGCGTTCCTTTCGCTATCTTTTTTTTAATTTTTTTTTTCCAAAGTTCGGACCCTTCTTTCTTTCTTTCTGGATTACTCCCCCCCCCCCACCTAAAAAAAAAAAAAAAAAAAAACATCAATGCGCTCGTTTTATCCTTAAACCGAAAGAAAGAAAATAATGTCTAGGTGGTTGTTGAAATTTTATTTTATTTTATTTTAATTTTTTTTTTTTGGAGGGTTTTGAAAAGGAAGGTAAGGAGTTATAAAGGGGGAAAATAAAATAAAAAAAAACGGGGCTTTGAATTAAAATCCCCGAGTCTTTCTTTTTTTTTTTTTTTTTTTTTTTGGGGCGATTGGGTTGGTTGGTTGGATGGGGGGTGTTGAACAGATAGATAAGATGATGGGTGCGTGCTATCGATAGCGTAGGGTTTTTTTTGTGAGAGAGAGAGAGGAAATTAGAACTTTGTGCAGACTGCGTATGGTAGATGTGATTGTTTTTTTTTTTTTTTTTTGGTAGCTAGGTAGTAGTAGTAGTAGTAGCGGTGTGCAAAGAAAAGAACCTGCATCTCCATCTCCACTCCAACAACGAATGCTCTCATTTCCTTTTTGAAAAAAAAAAAAAAAACACATCACATCTCATGATTCTCTAGTCGGTGATTGGACAATGGATTTGGTCGGGCTCTTTGTGTATACTTTGTACACCCCCACGTGGTTGGTAAATCCCAATCCAAGAGATACGTAGTACCAGGGTTGAGGAATTGTGTCACTTTTGGTGCCGTGTGATGGTTCAGCTGAGGTATGGGCTGATGATGATGATGATGTTTCGTTGATGGTTTGAGGCTCAGGTCAGAGGCTCTTTTATAATCCCTGTGGGTCATGTTCATCCATCCATTCCCCTAGGAAGTTTCCACATTTGGTCAACTTCAAAGATATCGATGCCGTGATCATTCAGAGACAATAAGGCTGTGATGGTGAAGTCAGGTCTCACAACATCTTTGCGATGCTACCTATACCTTTTTAAGATTCTCTTGCTATTATTACCGAGAAATGACAAATTGAAAAGTCTGTATCCTATTGCTGCGCCGACCGCCCGTTGCTATTCTTCTCTTACTCGGATGAATCACAACCCGTACGCATGAAAATCTAAACGCCACACAGCGCAACGAAGGCGGTCAGAGATGAGAGTTGATACTATGGTTCATGTATGGTCTGACTCTTAGGGTTTGTGGTGCCCCAAATAGCGTAGAGGGAAATGCCTTCAGTACCGTTAGCCGTTTCGTGAAGTGAGGTAAGCGTCGATTCGATTCGCCCGTCCATCGTTTGCGAACTGAAGCGTTTGGTCGGCGATCGGCGATCGGCGGCAATGATGACGCAAACTCAAAAGCTTGCGAGAAACTAAGCGAATAGCTTTTTGTGCAACTCACATATCACACCTCGTATTTCCAATGCAGAGTATAATGCACGGGGCAGTAGTAGCCTTGATCTCAATGATTGGCCGTCATGAACAAGATACGAGGCGACCGACGACGTGGATAGGAGGACGATGTGGTGTGGCGAAAGCTAAAGACGCAAGCCACGGAGGCCGAGAGGGTGGATTCCGAGGCATCGACGTAAGCTCGGAACATCGTATTGTTGTTGGGGAATTAATCATCGTCTGCAATATGAGAAGCGGCAAATCAGATCCGTTTTCGGCTTGTGACGGGTAACAACAAACCTAACTTGAACGACGATAGCTGATGGCGAAAGACTTCGCCGTGTCCTGTCATTGCTTTTGGCATTTGATGCCAATCTAAGCTGCAGTAGAATCAAGCTACCATGTACATTTCAAGCACGGAGTTCCAAAGACGGAAGCCTTCGCTTTCTAATACAATAATCGTCGGACAATGAGGTACTTGTGGGATACGCTGTGGCTTTGCCGCGGCGCTTGGAAAGAAGATGGAGATGCTGAAGAAAATGTTCGCAGTTTTTTAGCTTCGCGGCCACTCTTCGGCGAACGCTAGAACGATTTAGGAAAGAAAACCTCAACTTTTGCTTACGGAGTAGGCTTGTACAAGTACTTTCCATCCCCAGTCGAAACCGATCAACGGCGCGGCGGAAGTGCCGGCGTTTAAGCTTCGTTGGGCACGACGTACTCGCACTTGGCATGAGGACGTAGCCTGTAACATCTCAGCTTCTGCTTGGCTTGAAAAAGACAAGACACGTTCCCATTATGGGTAACCAACAGGATCATCACGGAGCAAGGGTGAGCGGGATCGGAACGGGAATTGTGACGAGGGAGGCGAAGGGAAGAATATGGGAGATTTAGAACAGCACAGGACAGACATTTCACTGGGAAAAGCGAGGCTGCCAACCAGGTGGATGGAAAGCCTCGCTGGAAAAAAGAATCAGCAACCAGTCCGAGTAACCGCCCGCCACCACACTTGCCATCCAGCACGTCGCCAGCCTTGTTTTTCCCGCAGCTGGTCACGAGGTATGGTGTTTAGTTCGGATGCCTCGTTTAAGACGAACAGCCAATAATCGCCACGCAAAACGGGGTGTCTTGCATATGTGTGTCATTGGCGAGGAACGAGTTATTTCCTCTTTTTTTATTACTTCTTTTGGATGCTGAATGCAGTATGTACGGTACGAGGCGTCCTATGAGGTCACCTCCCTTTGAACTTCTCGGTTCAGCATTGGGGCGAGACCGAGTCATGAAGTGAAGAATGTCGAGATTTATTATTGGAAACAATTGTATTACTCAACGAGCTCACTGGCCGGGCGGGGCGACGATCATGTCGTTGGATGCCATAGCGCGCCACAGTTTGGGCCGTTGCGAGGAAGGTTCTGGCTATGTTAGTTCTGAGGGCGATGATTTGAAGGGAGGATGCTAGATGATGATGAGAGAAAAGCGGGCATGGTTCGTTTGGCGTGGCTTGACCTTGAACACGGTAGGTATCTTTATCCATGGATGAATCGCCTTCCGGGGCGCGCGGAGTTGGCAGAGTTGGTTGATTCGCCGCCGTTTACGATTGGATGCGCAGTAGTCAGGGTATATTGAACGACTCGGCCTTTCGCCCCAAGCAAGTTGCATCTTCTCCACTCACCCTCTTCTTTTTCGGCCCTGCAATGCAGTGCAGCCCGCCTGCATCGTGCATTGTGCATATGTTGGCCCCATCCGTATGCGGAGTAATGCGAATCAACGCTCGGCTGCTGATGGCTATTTGTGTGAGGATGACTATGGATCCTACGTATGCATGTAGGTGACCAACTCTCGCTCCTATGCACTCGGCACACCCTTCAAACCATCCACCATCCCTGCCCCAAAGAACAAAGCGAGCGTGTGCTTCTGCTGTGGTTGTGCATCGGTCGCAGCGAATCCAGCCTAGCCCGTCCGCCTGGGCCCCGCCGCCTGGCCCGGCTGCTGCAACTGACAACCGCCCCAAGCCATCTTCAACTAGCCTGCCCCCAGCCCCCAGCCCCAAAAGCAAAGACATCAACACTGAGCGTTTTCTGCAGCTGAGCGCCAGCCTTTCCTTATCAGGACGCACAGGGTGTTTCGTTGCCTATTAGAATGTCGCGGGCCCGCCTTACTTTTTAGTCTGTCCACTGTGCTGTGACCACCATCTGAACATCCTCACCATATCGGCCCACCACCTCTCTGACGGTGTCGTCGCCTCTCTTCTGCCTACTTCATTCAACCTCCTCCTTCCCCTCCTAATCCACGCCTGTTTTCCTTCCGTTCTTATCTCTCTCCCTGAACACTCTCTTCTCCCCCCAGCCAAGGCTCTCTTCGCGCAAGTCACTCAGTCGCGCCTCATTTACATCGCCGCATTCTTAACTATAAGTTCCGAAGCACCACTTAGGACTGCCGTAGAGCTCCCGGCTCTGGAAATACTAGTTCTCATCCGCCAGGAGGTTTCGTTTCCTTCCAATACTTGGCTCTATTGGACGACATCCATACTATTATCACAACTCAAACTTCGTAATGCTACCTACGCCTCCCCCATCACCAACTCCTCATGGCCAAGTCTGCAAACCAGAGGACCGCATAGGACAGATTCTTGCTGGCCGGCTTGAGCTTACTAGACTACTAGGAACCGGTGCCTACGGGGTTGTTTATACTGCGATAGACCTACAAACAAACATTCCATACGCTGTAAAGGCATTATCGAAGGTTGGCCTTGACCCCAGACAAAAAAGGTTCCAGCAGCGAGAGATTCGACTACACCATGAAGCCAGTCATCACCCTAACGTGGTTTCTTTGATCAATATACTTGATGCCCCTGATTGTACCTTCGTCGTCATTGAGTTCTGCCCAGAGGGAGACCTCTTCACAAACATCACGGAGCGCGCCCGCTATGTGGGTAACGATCTGATGGCTAAGAGGGTCTTCCTCCAGATCTTAGATGCCGTTGAATTCTGCCACTCATTAGGGATATATCATCGCGACCTAAAACCTGAAAACATCTTAGTGACGGATCACGGTTGGACGGTCAAGCTTGCAGATTTTGGTCTCGCGACCACAGAGCATGTCACGTCAGATTTCGGATGCGGGTCGACGTTCTACATGAGTCCAGGTAAGTTAATTTTCGTCTAGTTATCTTTTGCCTGGATGCATTTTCCTTTCTCGTTATCACAACTAACCCCAACCCTCTCCTCTTTTCCAGAATGCCAGCAAACTTCCCCCAGGAATTATTCCGGTTATGCCTCTGGTCCCAACGACATATGGTCCCTGGGTGTGATATTGGTGAACCTGACCTGTGGCCGAAACCCCTGGAAAAGGGCCTCTGCCTCGGACTCGACATTCAAGGCCTATCTAAAGGATTCCAAGTTTCTCAAGTCAATACTGCCCCTGTCTTCCGAGCTGGATTCGATTTTGAGACGCATTTTTGAGTGCGATCCCCAAAAGCGAATTTCCATCCCGGAGCTCAGGAGCCTGATCCTCCGATGCCAGAGATTTACGACCCATCCGAATGGACTCCCGCCAACCCCAGAGTATTCGCCAGTGCCATCGTACAATGTGCAATCTTTCATCAACGAATTGTATGCGATTCCACAATTCTCGCCAAACGCACTGCCGCCATTCTCACCTCAATTCTCTCCTCTATCGCCGCCGCCAGAGGATTTCGCCAATGGACCGCTATCACCACCTCCTGAGGAGCTCACCGATGGGCCGCCATCACCACCGCAGGATGAAATCTCCATTAGGACATCACCCCCACCCAAGGATCTCATGATGAGGCCACCACCACCACCCCCAGAGGATCTACTGAGGCCACGATCACCTCCAGAGGATTTCACCGTTAGGACACCATCGCCTCTATTGAAGGATTTCATGGCCAAGCCAACATCACCACCGTTCGAGGATGTCACCATGTACGACGATCTGTATCCTCAGTACACAACATCATCCAGGTCTTCTATCTCTGACGAAGGTTCTCTCTTCTCTACTGCATCGTCCGGATCTTGTTCGTCTTCTTCATCTACCTGTTCTGAATACAAATACATCAAGGCCGCTCCTGTTGGCCAATCTATATACGTCCCTCCACCAATGTTCTACTACGGCAACCTATACAATGCTGCCTTGGACTTGGCCGAGAAACCAATAATCACCCAGCCATGTTGGAATGGCGTCCAAGTATACTAGATGGATCAGCCCTCCACTCGAGCCTTGGGTTTTAATATACGACTGGTGCGACTTTTACGCTAGATATGACGTTGACGATAGTGGTATATTCTGTCTTTTTGTTCCCTTTTATCAATATCGATGTCTTTCAATAGTTTTGAAGGGACGATCTTGTTGGGCCTGTACTTTCTTTGCATATCTCACTGTCGTCTAGCGTCATTGGGTTTCGGCGTTGGTTGTTTTATGGGAAGGGGTTGGGGAAAAGGGCACATGGGTTCTCGGCATCCCGCGGGACTTCGCTAGAGCCTACTTCCGGATAAAAGGATGGTCATATTCCATCCACGGAGCTACCGAATTGGTCCCGGCTACTTTCCCCTCTTGGATCCAGGTTGACCTGAGCCCGTTCGAGGGATGCCGAGGACCCTCTCACTATGGTTGGTTTCATACAAAGTTTCTACTATTGTACCCGCATATACGCTTATATTTTTACTTTTGTTGCCATGTGCACGGCGCTGCAGTTGGCGGGTTGAGAGCGCTTTAGTTTACAAAGAAACGCACGGGCGTGTTGTCGGCGGTCATTTCCCCATACTTTGAAGCATTGGGCATTTGCACTGGGGGTGGTTTCATCCTTTTTTTTATTTAATTTTATTCCTATAATACGGGGTTGCATTTTCGGAAGGAGTTGAAACTTTTTACATTCTTTTCGTTTCGAACTCGGTAGGGGGAAAACAAAACATGTCCTGTATATATTTTCGAGAGTCAAAAAAAGAGACCAATGGTTTTTTTTTTTCATCTTTTATATAGGTTTTTTTTTCTTCTTCTTTCAATCTAGTCTTGCGGGGGGGGGGCTCAAGGAAAGCCACACCCCGTTTTTGTCTGAGAAAGAAAAAAAAAATACGAAGAGAGATTTGACAAGATTGGTTTACCCTCACCGTAGCAGATGAAGAGTGAGGACACAAACGTCACGTATACCATAATCGATGCCCCCCCCTCCTCCCTCCCGCAGTCCAGGATATTAAACCCAGAGCGAAACCTAACCACCAAGCAAAAGAAAAAGACAAAAAAAAGCTACAACGTCACGCAACAAATCTCGCCCGCCCTAAAAGCCGCACCAACCAGGGGGGGGGGGGGGGGGGAAAAAAAAAACCCCCCCCACCCAAAAACCCCCCCCACCCGGGGGGGGGGGGGGGGGGGAATTAATAAACACCCCCACATTCATTTCATTTTCATTTCCCCTTCATTTCCCTTCATTGCCCCCCCCCCCACACACACACACACACCAGAATTACACAGAGTTGTATGCTTTTTTTTTTTTTCAGATAGATTACATTGATGAGCCCCGAGTAGAATCGAATCGAATCGAATCGAATTGACTCCACCCATGAAAATCAAACTTTGTCTGGTCTCGAATTGCGCATCATCTCTCGCCTCGCCTGTTTGTCCCTGGGGCTGGGGCTGGGCTGGAGGTGATTGATTGGGAATTCTTTTTGTTTCCTGGTTTTCGTGTAGAAATTGCCTTATTCCCCGTATATATAATAATAATAATAATAATAATAATAATAATAATAATAATAATAATAATAAAAATTAAAATAATATCCTTGGTTTCTTTGATTGGGGATTTTTTTTTTTGGATTGGATTGGATTGGATGATAATATTAGTTATATATATATATATATATATATTATATAATAAATATATCCTGGTCAAGAAGTTATGTACGTAGTACAATGCTGATGTTGACCCATCTATCATACTAGCTACTTGTTTCGAAATCAGGGTTATCTACCACAAACGTCCGATTAACAAGCTGTCGAGCCGACAGCCACCGCGCCTTTGATGTCACATCATTCAATATGACCACTCCTCTTCCTAGCCTATCCTAGCCCATCTATCATCCTACCTAGTTCGTCATCTAAATCGTCGCACAGAAGTGAACTTGTCCATATCTACCACTTCTTTAGAGTCATTATCCCCAAGTGGTAAACATAGTATTGCTCATGTCTGCCATCAGCGTTGGCATATTAGGGTACTAATTAATGGTCAAGTCGTGAAGGTGCTAGGGAAATGAGCTAGCTATCTTGGAATAAACAAGAGCACCAAAGTAAAAGGTCCTGGTAATGCATATTAGGGTGCTGATTAAGCTGCGAAGGTGTTGGGGGAAAAAACCGTGCAAACACTTCAGTTCTTGCAAGAGTCTACGACATCAGCATCACGCATCCTCCATCTGAATATCGTTATCTTCCTGCTCGCCATCATTTTCCAATTCCTCCACATATCCACTCTCATCCGCCTTGATCCTCGCATACCTAAACCCCCGCTCCAACTTGTCGAAAACCAAATTATGCCTTGCAATGTCACTGTGCATCCCCTTCTCTTCTACGACGGCAGAAGCGAAGAAAACCTCCGCCGCGTTGCTGACGCCCATGGCCTTGAGGCAGCCAAAGACTTTGTCCGTATGGCCTCGTGAATGGATCACCCACACACTGGGAAGGCTGTCGCCAGTGCTGCACGAGACTTGGACACGAGCCGCGGTGCCAGGATTGATGCTCATATCGAAGAGCAAGAACAGGATGGGATGTGACATCTCTTTGAAAGCATATTCGGTGCTTTGGCGGGTGGGAGAATTTTTGGATGACTTTGCGGTAGTCTGGTGCGTTGGTGACAGGTCATCGGAGGTATATTCAGTGCATTGGTAGATAGGAGGCTCCTTAACTAGCTGCCTGGGACTCTGGCGCGTTGGTGGTTGGACAAATTGTTCACGGAAGATACAACTGGGTGTGGTAGCATTCGCTCGGTTCTTGGCTTGGATCACGATGACTCCACATTCAGATGGGTTTAATGGCCCCTCGTCGCTGCCGAAATATATAGGGATAAGCTGGTCAAAGGTCGGATTGTTTGGGCTCAACTGCATCGCAGCACTGCGTCGTAACAAATCGTGGCACAGATCAGTGATAGCACCGCCGGTAGGTAGTTTATAGAAATGACTACCCGCATAAAAGAGCCAACAGCAGTCCTGACTAGAGGGAGTGACAGACTGTTCTCCAGGCAAGGGTCCAACGAGAGACGAAAAGAGAGTGCGGCAAAAACGTGGTTTTGGTTCCGGGGATCGTAATCCGTCTTTGCCCCACCACCAACTAGCTTCAATCTGGCTACATTGTACATACGCTGAGGATCAGAATATGCATACCAAAGGCGTCTGCCGAACATCGCCATGTGTTCTGGTCGTGAAAATTCCGCCATTGGCTTAGCAAGTTCGATCTTCCTCAAGGCCGGGTCCCGCATCCTCGATCTATCTTCGATGTCGAGCGGAAATGCTACAGAGGCAGGGAGGACTCTTAGCCTTTCGTCATCATCTGGGGCAAGCTGAGTAGATGACTTGTTCGAGTAATTAAGATCTTCGTCTTCATCAGCTGGTATCGGATTGTCCGCGGGTAGAATATTTTCTACTTTGGATTCGGTGGAGAGGAAGAAGAACCACAGAGGGTGACCCCTGAGGAGGCTGCACATCCGATTAAGGGCGAAGTAACGTCCAGAATCCAGCTTGGACGAACCAATAGGAGAGAACAAGCTTGCGGCTTCGTCAAACACAATCACTAGTAAGTGGTCATCGGATTGATTCATGCGACGAAACTTTTTCAGGTTGTTTGCCAACCTTTCAACAACACCCAGAAGCTCTTTGATGTGTTTAGAGCGTTCCATGGCCCAACGAATAGTTGATGCTTCTTCATTGTTGAAAGATTCCTCCATTCCTGGTCCTCCGCCAACCGCGTAGCGATTGCAGATGCTTTTTGTACCACCGCGTCACAGAAGTCGATGCGCTTCTGGGACCTCGTGTCTAAAATTTCGTTGGTATTGAATGGTTTCATCTCGTCATGGCTGATATGCGCAAGCTCTTCAAGGCTCATCTCGGTGCAGGTTTGTCCCTCAACCCATACATTGACTGTTGAATCAGAAACCATTCGAAATAACAGGAAAAGCTGTGGTTTACTCAATATCTTGAAACTGGCCATAAGTATTCCAAACATAACACTGTGGTTCCATACGATGGTTGCCCTCGCATACTTAGCCGACTCTGAATTGCCCTTGAAGGCGAATTGAGAATCCTGTTGAGTAGATCGCTTGACATCGGCTGGTGCATGAAAGCCTGGATCTGGCCATCAGTAGGGGGATAGCCAACACTGTCTTTGCGAAGTATGAAGTTGATCATCGGGCAAGTAGTGCCAAAGGTATCTGCCAGCCTTGATTTGCCCATGCCACTACTCTGGACAAATACTAATGTTCTCGCGTAATATGGTGGCAATGGCCCACCGATGCAGTCTTTCATCTGCTGTCGAAGCTCGATCAGGGGATCCTTGAAAAAGTGTCAGATATTCTCTTAACGCCATGAACTAGATTCATGATCCTATCCCACTCAATCCCCATACGCTTGGCCCGATCGCTTTCTGCCTGTAGTTGCGATGAGGCCACCCGCTCTGTCTTCTTCTGGCCAGAAATAAGCCCCAAGTCCTCGGATATCATTTTCACAATCTCTTTTTCCTGCTCGGCCTTGCATAGGCGTTTTCGGACCCCTTTGACGATCGCAGCAGAGATATCCTTTTGGAGAGACACCTCATCTTGTGGGTTTGGCCCTCGAAGTGACTTATAGTAGTCCTTAAGCTTCTCCGTAGGGGTCCACATCTGGTGGCTATCCGGGTCGTCTTGGTCACGGTCATACCAGTGGTCGATGATCGCCTCGAGGAGCTTCATCATCAATGCCGTTTGTGTTTCCTCAACATCCGGGATGACCATAGGGATATCGCAGAAATCATCGTTGAGTCGCTTTTTGAGATCATCAAACAATCCCTTCCTAATGAGAGGAATGAAGTTTGCGTGCATAATCTCATTCCGAGCTGCATGGAAGTGGATGGTTTCTAGCATGTCATCCCAGTTGAATCCGATTCTGTTACAGGCGTGATAGATAACTAGATGGAGAGGACATTGATCGTGGGTATCTTCACCCTTAAGGACTCGGTTATATGCTACCTTCTTCCTCAGTAGCTCCTTGTCAATGTCTGCCCAATAACTCTTCTGCTCTTCCAGCCATCCACCTTCTTGATCTCCGCTTCCTTTTTTAACTGCCGGCAGGCTTCAGCAAATATGTCTCCATAACGAGCATAAAAAGTCGTTCTTTGCAGATCAAGGAGATGTTCTTGTAGCTTTTGCGCATCCGGGGTTCGTGCTATCTGTAAGCATGCGGTATACCGGATGGATCCATCACACATCCGTATCGTTGCTCTCCACTCGTCTTGCGCCGCTTTGAGTTCCTCCTCACCTCCCTCATAAACTTCACCCTCCTCAAGATCCAATAAGCGGGCACAGGCATCCTTGTATAACTTCAAGGCGCGAATTCCGATTGGAGACAGTTTACATTCTGTATTCCGTAGTACGCGATCTGCATAGATAAGTCGCTCTTTAAGACCCTTCTCCTTATAGTCTATGGCGTTTTTAGATGGCTGAGGAGGAGGAACATCCTTGACAGGTTCTTGATAGTCGTCTCCAAGCAAGATTCGAGTCTCAGCACGCTTTCGGACTCTTAACTTGGGTGGCGAAGTGGCTGATGAAGACATATTTCCTTGGCCTTGAAAGAATAAATAGATTAGTTGGAGTTGAGGTAGACCTGATGTTTGAAGATCAATATTAGGTGGACTGACAATGGAATACGTGAAAATAAGCAGGCTATAAAGCGCACTTTTTATATTGTGCAGTGCACTGCAAGGTGCCAGAGCAGTACCTGGGCTGATTCGGAAGGTAAACGTAGGTATAGGCTAGGTAAGAGAGACGAGAAACGGAGTAAGTAACATGCGGTGACGAACTAGATGAAAGGTCATTAGCGTGTCGTTTCTAATCCTCCTTCCTATTTCACCGTATGTCGCGTTAACTCTCTTGGTTTAGCTTGTATCTCATCTTCGCTCAATGGCCGATCTCTCCAAGTCGGAAAAACCTATGGGAGTAGACATCTCCGAGTTATTAGATGCGGTGGAGTATATTAGCAGCAGAGCGTCACGGTGGAAACACCTTAAAAAACGCCAGCACCCACCTCCATTTTCAGAGCCCTTTTCATCACGAATACCATTTAGGATATATGTTAAAACGAGCAATTCGGCTAGGATTGTTTTTGACGGGGAAGAAAAAGTGAGACGAGGGCACATGTCACATCACCACCCTAGAGTATGTACATACATGGTATAGGCACCGATCTGCACTCCAAAATGTCCAGAGCAAGAACTTGGCTAATTTCTCCTTCCCCCTTGCAATATCCGAAGTCTTCCAAGTAACGACACTTCAGCATTCCTCTAACCCCTGAAAAGTCAAGACAGGCCCACATCTTCTCTTATCTACATATTATTCTCTACTTGACCCGATTGATGAAAGGATGCTTCAGCGCCTCGCTGGGCGTACATCTCTTCTCGGGGTTGAGGTTGAGGCAACGATCCAGTAGATCCGCAAACAGATTCAGCTCTTTCATCTCCGCTTCACTCATGCCCTTCGCGGTTGAGCCCAGCCTCGTCTTCAGATCGCGGGTAGGCTTGGCGAAATTGAGGATCTTTACGACATCCTGATGGGTTTTATCTTGGGTCAGCTCACCTGTCTAAACATACCCTTGGTGCGCGCGGTGCACCGAACCACCCTGTGAAGATTGGACAAGGGATGCTGGGCATTCTAAATAAAATAGCGGCTTGCTTACCTTACCGGTCAATTTATCCTTCTCCATGCTCCTGAAATTGAGCATTTCGTCAAAATGCAAGCCAGCAAATTCAGCACGTCGCAACATCTTGTGACTAAACTTGCCCCGACATTCCATGATAGAGCGGAGCATTTGATTGTTGGTTCGGCCTGTGAATAGGATCTTACCCGTGTAAAGCTCGTAGAGGGTGCAACCGATCGACCATATGTCGATGGCAAAGTCATATGGTATTCCCAAGACTAGCATCATATTAGCATCACAAAAGCGATGGAGCCTATTCTTGGGCGCACTTACTGATCTCTGGTGCTCGGTAGAATCGACTAACTAGGTAAGGCGTAATCTCATTGTCTGCAGCATCTGAAGCTGATCCAAGGTCACAAATCTTAAGCACGTTCCGTGTCTCGTTGACCTAGGCATTCGTAAGTATCTACTAACCTGTCACGAGGCCTATGCACTTGACTCACCAAGACATTGTCCGGTTTAAGATCTGCATGCAGTACGTTGCACTTGCGGAGAAGGCTGAGACCTAGAAACATTTGCTGGGCGTAGGCTCTGACTGCTCTCAGGTTGATACCAACATCACGTCCAAACTTTTTGAGCACTTCACGGAGATTGATACTGCATTCCAATCATCAGTAGGATCCCTCGAATGCATGGTAATCTAGTCCTACCTAAGATTCTCAAAGACCATGCATAGATGTCCTTTATGCTCAAAATACCTCTCTAGGCGTATCATATGCTTCTTATCTTCCGGATCCGCCTGCTGCAGCTTCTGCAGTATCTCGATCTCTTTCATACCGGCCTTCTTCCTACGCCGAAAGTTAGCCATCAATTCGTCACTACAAGGACGGTTTCCTTGGAACCCACATCGTCTCATTGCTTCTAATCAACTTTATAGCAACAAGTTTTTGTGATCTAGAATCCATAGCTCGCACAACACCAGAAAACATTCCTTTTCCCAGGTTTGTTTGTATATGATATCGACCATCAAGGAGTTCACCTAAAATGACACGGTAATAGCCTTCATGGTCATCCCAGTTATCGAGCATGCTCATATCTAGTTCCTTTGGTTGGGGGAGTGGAGCTGATTTCGTGATTTCCTTCTGCTCTTCGTCCTTCCTAATTGCGACGGGTTCCGCAAACATATCATCGTCGTCGTCTTCAGCAAACATGTCAAACTCATCCTTTGGTTTCTGGGGTTTCTCTTCGGTAGGTGTTGGATTTGACGTTGGTTGTAGAAGATCGTGATTAGTAGTTTTGGTCTCATCATAGGCAGCAGAAGACATCTCATCATCACCTCGACGTTGCGCATGGCGGAGTGTATCCTCCCTGGTATCCATGGTTGGGTCGTAGTCTGCAGCGGACGGGCCATCTTCTTCAACTCCAGTCATGTCGGCATCTAGACAGTTTGCATTACCGTTTGCAAGATCTTCATCTTTGGCGACAGCAAACGCTGGTGGCGATTCGCCATCTTCAGATCCATCTTTTGGTGTCTGTAAAGGAGAGGGCTTGGATAACGCTAAGATGACAAAGTTAGCCCTTTACTTTTTGAGATTAAGCAAGGAGCCTTACGTAGCGAGCTAGTCTGTGATTCCGATGTTTCGGGCCTTGGGGTAGATGGCGCAGATGTCCCTGAATCGCTTCCCAGCTGTAGAGCTTGTACTAGGAAAGGCGTAGCTTGACCTCTATACTTAGCTTTGATTGCTTCACGTCTCCTACGACGCTCCTCTATCAGAGCTGCCTCATCTAACAGAGGAGCTTCTGAAACTGGGTCTGGTTTCTGCGCATCTGGCACTATGTTGACAGAACCTTTATTCATCCTGAAGCGCGAAAAGTTAGATTATGGTTAAACAACACAACATTTGAGTCAGACATACTCATCAGTTTGTTTGCGATCGGTAGACTTCTGTTCATCCTGCTGCAAAGTATTACGCCGAATTTCAGTCTCTCGCTTTGACAGTTCAGTGGGAACTGGGAGGTCTCCCCGTTCGCTCACTGATTGTTCTCTTGAGTGTCTGCCATGACTGCCTTCATACCCGTAGTCAACACGGTCTCTCCGGTTGTATCCGTCTCGCCTATCATCTCGTTGTCCTCGTCCGCCTCGGTTTCGATATTCGTCTCTCCGTAGGGGATGCGATGGTGATCGGCTTCGCGTTCTGCTACGCTGGTTGTCGGGGTACCGGGGTTTGTTCTCTCGATCGTCATATCGAAGGGGATGTTCGGCGACATCACCACGGTCTAGGTCTGCATACGATACAGGGTTCCTGCGTACTTCCTCAAAGGAACGTCCCCCCTCATAGTAAACCTTGAAACGGCGAGGATCCGATCGGCCGCGTTCGTAGTGATTCTCATCACCTCGACGTCGTTTTTCACCGCGCGAATGGTCTCCATAGGGGGAACAGTCATGGTAGAGTTGGGGATTCCGAAGGCTGTCTGGAGACTTCGAAGCTGCGACACGAATTCTGGAATGACGGTCAACGCTAGTGCCATTAACGGAAGGCAGCGACGTAGTTGCCTTCTCTGTGTCTGATTCGACGATCTCTCCTTCGTCGAGCCCTGCAGACTGGTTCATGGTGTACCTCTGCAATATGCGGTAGTGATCTCCGCGATTTGCCCTTTTTTTGATGTCGTAAAAATTGTGTTAGCACAGCGATCCGATGACAGTAATGAGGCTTTGGTAAGAAGCCCAACCGGCTAAGCGTATCGTCTCTCCTCCTATATCCACGTACAACCTCGTGTGGGCAATCTAAATCAATAGATAATAGGTAGGCGTGGAAGAAGCTGAAGTCAAAGTCAACGGTAACGCGTTAGAGGGGCGATGGTTGCAAGTAGATGAGCCAAAAACAAGCGATACGTCGCTGCTTTATGTAATCCTGAGGTAATCACCCACATCGGCTCCCCGCGATAATTGTAGCCTCATTCGACATCACCACGCCTTGACTTCGATCTCAGCCAAAAAAAACTCCAGCAAATCCTAAACGTACCTCAAAACTTGAAATATGGGTGGCCAAGGTCGCGAAGGTAGATGGTGACCTGCTATTCTAGGTCTGCATGACCAACCACGGAATTGACGAAGTGTTTTCCCGCAGGTGGCAAAGCCAAACCTCTCAAAGCTCCCAAGAAAGAAAAGGTCGAGCTGACCGAAGAAGAGAAGGCTTTCCAGGAGAAGCAAAAAAAAGGTAAAGTCAGCTTTTTTTTGGTTGATTCTGGCTCCGGATAAACTAGAAGGAGGCTGACAACCAACCAACAAAGATGCAAAGGCAAAGAAAGATCTTGCTGAGAAGGCTAAGGGGAAAGGCCCAATGAACACCGGCACTCAAGGGATCAAGAAGTCCGGGAAGAAGTAAACAGTTATGGGATGATGATATGATCGTATTGCGGACGACTCGCTTTCGATATGCGGCTTTATGGCCTCTGATATCCAGGTTTTGAGGCAAGATTTTCATGCTCGGAGCAAGAACGATTAAATGTTAAGGGGGGCGCATGGGAGCATAGCACGATATCAGTTACGGAATTTGAACATTCAGTTGTGGTGCCTAAGTGCTCTAACTTGTTATTTCGTGTACTCCTTCGCGTTGGTCTGTATCACGTATGACCGCCGGTGAGGTGCCTTGTCTGCCATTCAAAATACAAAATGCCGTGCCATGCTCGTTTATTACAACCTCCTGTCGTGCCATGCTCGTTTATTATCCCCCAAAGTGCTTCAAATATACCATATAATACATGTTCTCTAGTGTAAGCAAGATTAAGCAAGACAACACGATCGGGAGGTAAATAACACCCTTGACAGCCGCTTGCACTTGTCAAATCTGACAGAAAAGCAGGCAGGCTTCTAATATCCCCCAACACCTACCTAGCCTGTCACCCTCCTAACCCACAATCCGGTTGGTTCCCCCAGCAAGTCTTGCTTGTCTCTCCTCCTCCATGCCCTATGTAATCTTAATCCGACCTCATGCTCCTCTTTCATGATTTCGGCGAGTTCCATTTTGTAAGCATCAACCATCTCCTTCATTTCGCCTCTTGCAGAAATATTATGGGTGCTAGGATTCGGCGGAAGTAGCAGCGATAATTCCCGAAGTATCTTTTGCAAATTCCTTCGTCTTGTGTGTAAGTCGTCAAGCTGAGCCTGTAGGGTGGTGATGAGATCGACGGATTGCGCCTCTGGCGGAGATTGCGGGAGGGATTTGGAGTTTCGAAGGTCGTGAATGGTAGATGTCAGGATTGGACTTCCGTCCCGTGATGGAGGTGGTTTACGTGAAAGTGATTTGTCGTTTGATGTTGGGATGGGACGGCGACGAGAGAGAATCGGAGATGGAGGACTAGATGTGCTAGGTCCGGGGGAGGGGTAGCCCACCACCGGAGTCGCCGGAGGAGTATCATAAGTGGTGCCGGTCGTATATGTGGTCGCGCTAAATCTGCTGACAGTTGGCTCTGCTTTCTGAATGCTTCTCATTGCGTTTCGGAACTTCATTTCAATACCGCCAGCCACGCTGTCTTCATCAGGAACAGGAGTGGGTAGTGGCTTGTTTCTATCGCTGCTGGCGCTGACTGGCGCTGCAGATCTAGGATCGCTGTAAGCCTGGCTCGAAAGGGATGTTGGCCGGTTCGACGGTGCTGGGGAAGTCAAAATCCTCGGGGGGCTATTTCTACCAGCTTTAAGAGGAACAATTGGCTTCAATCCGTCGTCATCATCCTCTGAGATAAATGGTCCTGCAGAAGCTCTGGATCTTCCTCTTTGCGTTTGCAAAGCCGTATCAACGTCGCTGTGACGACTAGTCCGGCCATCTTCCCTGGTTAAACTGGGCCACTTCCTTGAGCTTCGCGGAAACCATTCAGGGGGAGGCGATACATTGCTGTCTATCGGACTGCTTCTCAATAACCGACTAGTGGCCCCTTTCCAATCTCCTCGCGCGCCCAGACTGAGACCGAACCCTCCCCTGCCAGAATTATTATTTTTTGTTTCAGGTTGGATTTCCTGACTCGGAATTAAACTGTCTCCAGTTATCGTGGAGTTGTGTTTTGTGTAGGCTTGAGTATCTTGACTTGGAATCCTCCTTTCTCCAGTTATAGTGGAGTTTTGTCTTATATCGGTCTGTATTTCCCGACTTGGAATCCTCCTGCCCCCAATTATCGAGGTTTGGATCCTTAAGCGATTGCTGTCCTCATGCGTGGAATCTCTCGCGTGGTTTCCAGGCCATGTTGTTGGCGCTTTGCCGCCATCGCTAGTTGTAGGCTCGCCAGAGAAGTCATCCCACTTTGTCAATGTCGAATCTTTGTCTGTATTTTCGTTGCCGGAATTCCTGACGTTTGGTATGTTTTTGACTTGACCACGCACTTTTTCCCTACGGAGAATCGGGATGTTACTGGTATATCTGGAAGACCCGGTTGAGGGTACATCCGGTATCTCGAATTTCTCCTCTATGGGCGATATGCTTGGGCTTCTTCGATAACGGTCTTGCAGCCCTCGGTCTGCATTCATCTCTGGTGAATCAGGTGGCGAAACTTCTGAGTAAGTGGATGGAGGTTTTGGAGTTTCTGCTGATTGATGACGATACTGATGTACATGAGAGTCCAGGGGGGGCTGAGAATAGATCGACGACGCAGTCGGAATGTCAGAAACAGGCCGCTGCCGAGGAGGTTTCGATTGACTATATGTCATTAAGAATAGTTATTAGCACAGTCCTTCAACTCTGTCCTTTTTTGCGCAGCTCCACAGCTTAGATTTGAAACTGAGGCGAAACCCCGCCAATTTTGCCCCTCATTCCTTCCGTTAGCTGCTGCACCCGCCAACATCTTGTTTTTTTTCCCTCGTAGCCAAAATATCACAGATCAAAAAGTCGATGTAGGACTCACAGTGGCAATGGCGGTAATCCCTTTGGAAAGTCTTCATTCTTTTGGTTCTCTTGACTCCATGATGCGTTCAGCCCTGCTTCTCGACGATTCTGCAGATCAGATATACTCAGCAATTCGTCCAATGTTGCCCGGTCTAAGCTCGTGTCGATGAGGACTGGGTGGCCTATAATATGATCACGAGGGCGATTTTGTAGTCGTTTCCACATGGTGCCAAAAGCAATGTGTCCGTCAGCAAACCGAACTCTCCCCGCTAGATGTTTTGTTAGCGATTCTGGAGCATGTCTTAATGTGGAATCTGAATGTGCTTTGTGAATGTGGATTTATTAGGAGTGTTTGTTGATCTGTTTGACTCGTAGTTGTGGCGTCCTGGCTGGTGACGAAGCAAGCACAAGGAAACCACGAGAAGGTAAACAAAGACATTCACTAACCTTTGAGAATGGAAGAGATGCTGACAGAAATTTGACCACCCGTCGTCTCCTATTTATCAACCACCAGACTTAGTCGGTTGGGCATTCTAACCTTTTAACATTCTCGTAGAATGTTTCGCACGACAACAACGACTGGCCTACGGATTATGTGGATTGTGCATACTTAGCAGGATCAGGTTTCGAAGAGCCGACTGTGATGGGCTCTACTACCAATCACAGCTCAAAAGAGGCGGAATACTGAAACAATTTGGGCTTCGATTAACCCGACCGGCGTGGTCCGATAAGCGATAGTGTTGTTTTGTATCAGAATTTCACCCGAAACATCAAATTGTCTAGTAGTACTTCTCCCACTCGAGACAAGTCGTATATACTCCCAGTGACTCCGTATCTACATACCTTTGTAACTCACACGTAGTTATCATCTTCAAGAGCCACCAGGGCGGCAGGTGAAGGGTCTTATTAGCCCAGATTAATCATCGGATACCAGATACAAATTAACAATGCTGTTTCAACATTATCCTGTGGTTGTCAATCAGGTGGACGTTGGATCGTTAATTCGACTATTGTTAATACCCACCCCTGTGGGGGCTGAAGTAACATTCTGAGAGAGTTTCCTGGAATTTCGTCGAGATCGGAGAGAATATTTTGAAACGGCATATTCATCTTATCCTTAAGCAGTTTCTACTCCGTACATTGTTGAGTACTCTGTACCCCGGAGTAGCACAGCCACACTAGAGTTGTTGTGGTGTTCAGGAGCCGAAGTAACTCGACTCACGTTTTCCCTCGGAAAACGCTACCCGATCATACACTGCGGAATCGCTTTCATGAGAATGGCAAACCGTAAGTGACCTGTATTTGATGGATAATAGCTTGTGTCAACGATCTGAATTTGACTGGCAGACTCAGAAGTTCCCCCGGCCGCTGAAGTGTAAGATACTTCCTTCCCTCTCCTGCTTCTCTTCTGAAAGTAACAATCAACAGGAACGAGGTGATGACGCCTATTAACCTAGTCCTATTCTCGCTCTTCATTTTCATGGTCTACATGAGGCTTCGCCCAACACCCCCAATCATCCACCCAAGGCGAAAGCCGACCTTGTTCCGCATCTTCACCCCGCGAATCCTTCTTCCTTTCAATGGCACCGGCAATGCTCCTGTCTATCTTGCCGTCTGCGGGCGTGTCTTCGACGTCAGTGCGGGAAGAAACTTTTATGGTCCGGGTGGTCCTTACGCAAACTTTGCTGGGAGGGATGCGAGCAGAGGTCTGGCTTGTGGAAGCTTTGATGAGGATATGTTGACAAAGGACCTGGACGGACCACTGGATACATTAGAAGATCTGGGTGCTGAAGAAATAGACACATTGAGAGGCTGGGAGGAGAGGTTTCAAGACAAATATCTTGTAGTAGGCAAGCTTGTGCCGGAAGGCTCGCTAGACGTGGAACCTGCTAGGGCTTAAGTGCTTCTAAGAGTGTAATAAAGCGACTGCATACGCTTTTAGGTCACGACACTAAACTAACGTTGGGGGTTTTATGACATGAGTGGTGGAGGTTAACAATATATGCTCCACGATATTCTCGATGTCATAAACGGGCAGATGGCTTGTTCAAGGGTAATCTCTCAGAGACTACCTGCAGTACAGTAATTTCAGAATCTACAATCTACAACCTCTAATAAGCAAATCATGAGATATTCGATTGAACTCCTTATTGAAGATGTACGGAGTACTCCGCAAGCTTGATCAGCTCGCGAGGCTCGAAACCAAGCGACACCCCCGACGATATACTTATATACACCTCAAGTATTATCACTATCTCCATGCACACCACCAATCCTAACAGTTTCAATCGACTCAATCACGAATGCTCCGCAACATTCAACATCGTGCTGGCAAGATTGACCGATCCAAGTATCAGAGCGCGACGAATCTACCACTTCTAGGGAGGGACTCTGGGGTTCCCCAATACTCCAAATGGTGAACGAAAAGCCCAACAAATACGAGAATCTGCCTATTCCTACTTATGAGGAAGCCACTTCGTCGTGTCCAACATCATCACAATCATATTTAAGGGTTGGAGAAGCCAGCAGCGATGCGGAGCGGCAAGGTCTTCTTGGTCGCAATGACGACGAGACTAGGAGATCTAGGACCGGACTACGTGGCTATCAGCCACCGACAGTTGAGTCTGCGCGGTCCAGCCTCGAGAGTGACTTATTTCTGCCGTCGTTGGTAGGTACGTCACCGAGGAGTTCTGATGAGGGTCTACGTAGGGAGATGATAGAGATGGAAGTACTGGACCCATCAGTAGATCATGCGGCGGGATCCTCAAGGATAAGAAACCAAATATCAAAGCGGATAACATGTCTAACGAACACACTCTCTTCGATACACCTTCCATTCCAGTTTCGATTTCCGTCATTTAATTTCATACGGTCTCGATTACCCGAAGATCGTACTATTATCTTCGTCAATATCGGACGGTTCGCCATTTTAATTTTTGTCTTGTTACTTGCTTACGTTCTACTTGTGTCAGATGGAATTACCCTTGGAAGAACGAGGACGGGGCAGGCATATGACCCAGAGTTAGTTAGGGCTTATGTTCAGGGTCATGTGGATGAGAATAGAATACGGGACTACTTGGAGCACTTGACAAGATATGACCATGTTGCCGGGACTGAAGGAGATTATGTTCTGGCGAAATGGGTAGAAGAACTATTTACTGAGGCAAAGCTTGAAAAGGTGGAATTAAAAGAGTACGTTCTACCTCCTATTTTCCTTCTACTAGGAACGTTCTATTCCACCAAGATAGCTTGATTGGTCTCGAAGCCCTTCGGAACCCTACTTTCCAAGCTAGTGGTAATGCAGAGGCATAAGAACCCTCGTGCCCAGCTTGCGAAATCGCTATGGTGGTGCATGGAAGAGGCTTAAATAATGCTGTTTCTCCTTCTCGGATGTCTTCCCTTTTGAATTGACCTATTACATAGCGCAACTACGCAGGGAAGTAACAAAATAGCTGACTTTATCGCCTTCATAAGGTATCAAGTATACTTGAACTACCCTCGGGATTCGGGAAGACGCGTTGCAATCGTACATCCTCCGGAAATTTCCTGGGAAGCTCAACTCGAAGAGGAGCCGGCTTACGAAAACCCGAGTACATACCAAAAGCAAATTCCTGTTTTTCATGGCCATTCTCGGGCCGGTAATGTTACGGGGCCACTAGTTTATGCCAACTACGGTTCTCGAGAGGAATTCAAAGAGCTAGCGGATAGTGGCGTAGATGTCAAGGGGGCAATTGTTCTGGTAAGATACTATGGAACGCAAGGTGATAGGGCGTTGAAAGTCAAAGCAGCGGAGCTAGCAGGTGCAGTAGGGTGCATCATTTACAGTGATCCTTCAGAGGATGGGTTTAGGAGGGGAGATACCTGGCCAATTGGAAGATGGATGCCGAGCGACGGGGTGCAGAGAGGAGCCGTTAGTTTGATGAGCTGGGTTGTCGGGGATGTTTTGACGCCGGGTTGGGCAAGCACCAAAAACGCAAAGAGGATATCTAAGGAAGACAATGCTGGGTTGGTGAATATACCAAGCTTACCATTAGCGTGGCGGGATGCCCAGAGGCTTCTACAGGCTCTAAAAGGCCATGGACATAAGGTTCCGGCTGATTGGATCGGCGGAGTACCTGATGTAGAAGAATGGTGGTCTGGGGATCAAACCTCACCTATCGTACATTTAATGAACACGCAGGATGAAGAGGAAAGACAACCGATATGGAATGTATTAGGCAGGATCACTGGCCTGGAGCAGAAGGAAAAGCAAATTATTATCGGCAACCATCGCGATGCTTGGTGCTTCGGCGGGTCGGGCCCTGGAAGTGGAACTGCAATTCTACTAGAAGTGGTACACATCTTTAGCGAACTAGTCAAACTTGGGTGGAAGCCGCTTAGGACGATCGTCTTTGCTAACTGGGACGGAGAGGAGTATAACCTTATCGGATCCACTGAGTGGGTGGAAGACAACATTGAAGATCTTCGCCAGAACGCAATGAGTTATATCAACCTCGATAATGCTATTTCAGGTTCAGAATTCCGCGTGGCTGCTTCACCGCTTTTCCAACGTGTGCTATTGCGCATTCTTGACCGTACTAGTGATCCTATGAGCAATCGAACACTCCGCTCTATCTGGGATGAAAATGGGAGCCATCTCGAGGGCCTCGGTGCCGGAAGCGATTTTGTGGCATTTCAAGATATTGCAGGCACCTCCAGCCTTGATATGGGATTTGATGGACCTGGTTTCCCGTACCACAGCTGCTACGACAATTTCGAGTGGATGAAGAAGTTTGGCGATCCGGATTTCCAATATCATAAAGTGCTTGCGCAGGTCCTGGCTCTCCTGATACTCGAGGTAGCCGACAGACAAGTCCTCCCATATGACTTCAAAGCCTACGCTTTCGCCGTGAAGGGCTATGTGAATGACTTGGAATCGTATGCAAAGGAGAAGGGGGCACCGATGAAAGGGGACGATCAGGGAGGAGAATTTAACATCCGCCCTCTTCGAGAGGCTGCAGACCAGTTTGTGAGGAACGCTAAGATTTTCCAGGACTGGGAGCAAGAGTGGACGGATGTGGTTTACGGGAGTGGTGGGCTCGAGACTAATGTGTTGATGCAACACCGGATAAGTCATAATTCACGAAGTGAGTCAACCCTATCTTTTTATCATCTTGGCATGAGGGAACCGTGACTGACTCATCTCCTGGCATCAGTGGCGAATTTTGAAACGCACCTATTAGACCTAGAGGACGGCGGAGGGGTAAGACTTCCATTCTCTCTCCAATCAGACTCCCACTTACACACGAACTAACCACTCGCTCCCAGCTCCCTGGCCGCGAACAGTTCAAACACATAATTTTCGCCCCGCAAGCCTGGTCCGGCTACGACGCGTCCTACTTCCCTGCCATACGCGACGCACTGGAAAATCAGGATTGGAGTCTCGCACAGCAGCGACTTGAGAAGGCAGCAACCATTCTCAACAAAGCTACCGATAAGCTCCTGCACTGATTCTGTCTGTCTGACGCATCTTCGAAAATTAAACTTCAACAATAATATCAACAACAGCGAAATGTCTATATTGGTAGTTCCTTTGGGACTCTTATGTGTATCATAGCAATGGCGATAGCGCGCATATGCCGTTATCAAGGAATCTCTCTTTTTATCTCTGTTTTGTTGCTTTTCTAAATGGATTAGGGTTTGGGGGCATATTTATTTATCCGGCGGGCATATTGATCCGGAGTTAGACTTCTTTTTTACTCTCTTCTACTTTGATATGTCCGTACAGAATATTAGGCTTTTTATGTTGAGATGTTATCTGATCTGAGCCGATCTAAGCCGAATGTTGTGAGCCTGTGAGTTATGTTTGTCTGTTTGATGCTGAAGCGGGGTGCTGATAGGAGGTAAGTGACGGGATTCAGGCACAGTAATGAGTTGCCATGCTCCCTCCAGCTGTCAAGCAAACGACTTGATGATATATTTGTTCTGCTTGACAAGCAGATGCTCTATTCATTGGCGAATGGAACAACAGCTTCACCAACAAACCGTCCACCTGATCAAGTAAGCTTACTGCGGTATCACATTTTTTATCCAGGAAGGGTACAACATTGCGCTTTTACTCTTACGGATAGATATCTCTATTAACAACAAATATTGTTACAAAAAGTGCTCCCATGCCATTATTGCTTAGCATCTCTATATTAGTAATTGGTTAGCGTAGCTCAGGGTGATGGATGGGTCAGACATTGTCTGTGCTCAATGTATCAGTGTCCGGTCCCTGCAATTTTTTTTAATTAGACACGGCCTAATTCATAAGGCTAGTGATAGAGAGACCAGTGATAGAGACCAGAGATGCAATTGGGCAAAATAAACTTTTCACATACTCCGTACATAGCTGCGCTCACCACTAGGACCTTGTATGGTTGATTCTCTCTGGAGTAACACAGTTCCTAAAGCTAGGACTTGAGTTGTATCAGAATGGTAGAAGCATGAGAGTGATGGCGATAAAGTTGGGTATGTATGTACAGTGCAAACTGCATGCACTAGACATGAGGCAAGGAATTCATCCCACGATACCTTCCTTGCTTGGAGAAACAAAAGCAAAGTCATCATTAATAAGCAACATTAAGCCTTCCCTTCATGTAAAAAAAAGGTCCGATGGCGCAGTGGTTAAAAACACAGCACTGCGTAAAACAAATGAAGATCTTTTCTCATTCCCACACCCCCTGTTTCTACTACCTGTGTCTATAATATCCGCCTCACCTTCAGACCTGTTGCTTAGACATTTTGCCTGGTTGATCTCGCCCCTATATCCCCTGCAGAGCTTTTTCAGATTGTTTTTTTCAGCCCGAGGGGCACAATTCTTGTAAATAGATGGTGAGACTCGGAAATGTCGGTCCTCTCCCTCCCCTTTTTCTTTATCCTAAGGTTAGTTCATTTAGATATCACCACCTACCCATTTCCGTGAGTAGTAATGGCCTTTACGCTTAGGTATGATCCATTGGCCCAATGGTAGGTGATCCTGTGCAAAGATACCGCTTGAAAACATTGCGTCTGTCGATCTGATTTGTTCACACAAGACATCACATGGGATTCTCCTATTCAATATGGCTCTATCAGTTATTTATTGATAGATATCTGGCCACAAGTGCGTGACATTAAGGATACATTAAGCAGCTACATTAAGCAGCTACATAACTATCAGTGCATAGCATTCTGAGGTCAAGCCCACACATTGTAGGCGTCAATAGTAATGCTTCCAGCATCCCCAAGTGACCTCCTTCACGGCACGTCACATCTTGGGGAGGATCAGCAGAGATAAACAGAGCAGAGGCAGAACATTAGACCGTAATAGTCAGGAATCAGCCATGCTTTGAGCATGTTACAGTTTGTGCTGATGGAGATTCCACAGTTGGGAAAGCAGTGAGCCCATCGTACCATCCCAGCAAACTCGATGAAGTTATCGATCGATGTTCAAAGACAACTTTCGCTCTGATGAGATCCCCAGGGATAATCTAACTGGGAGGCAACAGCTTCATGTCCCCCTTACTATCTTTTATCCAATCCGGATCAACAAGCTTCTCACGATGTTCGTAGAGAATCTTGTAGGCGGTTCGAATGGTCCCATCGCTGACACCAGCTACGCCGGAGATTTCCTTGGCTGTCTTTCCCTGCTTCATCAGGTAGGACGTCAAATAGATACAAGCAGCTGCCGCAGAGAGGGGAGATCGGCCCGCAAGTGCGCCAATAGCCGTCATCTTCTCTGCAACTCCCTGAGAAACCATGGTACAAACCGGCGTGAGACCGAGATGGCTACAGAAGCGGACGCAAAGCTCTTTGGGGTTCGTCGACATGGTGTTCGTGTAGTTATTATCACCATTCACAACCCCTGGGTTCACGTCACACCAGGTTAATATAAGGTAAGATAATTGGATATAGAGCAAGACGACTTACCTCCACTCTGCGCGACCGCATTCATCTTTTCTTGATTTTGATTGGCAAAAAACTTCTCCAACAATTTGAAAACCCTACCAATTTCCTTCTTCGGAACCTTCGTCAACGCAAATATCTCACGGAAGGTTCGAGGGACTTTGCACTGGCGGCACGCAATGAAAATGCAGCCGGCGATGATAACCTCCTGCTGCTTGCCTTTGAAAGCTTTGGCATCATCAACCATCTTGAAGAGATGCTTGGCACTGTCCGAGACGTTCTTCGGAATGTGCGTGCTGTCACAAAAAGCTCCAATCTCTTTGTATGCGGCAAGCAGACCCTTCGTGGCCTTGTCATGCGTGGACTTATTTTGAGCACGGTGTAGATCGCGACTTCTGCCAGATCCGCCGTCACCAAACGAGATGGTGGTCTGGAGCTGGGAACCATTGAGAAGAGGATTGGCTCCATCTCCAACACGCGACGGATCGTCATTCCCTTGGTCATCATTGGAGAAAGTACGCCACTCAGAGCGGGTATCAACAATGCGATCTCCGAGAACCAACCCACAGGAGCCACACACCATGTCTCCAGAAGAGAACTCTTCGACGATGTGTGGAGGAAACTCCTTGCAGTCCGGACAAGTAACAGTCAAATTGAGATTCTCCTGATACGGAACGTCAGAAGCAATCGCGGGGACAGGAGCCACAAGGGCAACTGGACCCATCACTGCTGGCTTCGCAAAAGACATCTTTGATAACTTTGGAAACGATGCCGGATGACTTAGCGACTGTGTGGCAGGGCTTTCTGAGATATCTGAATCGTTTCCGCAAAGATTCCTGTAAGTAGAAGAGTGAAGGCTTGTGAATGACGCACACCACACCACTTCACTCGAGAGCCTTGCCTGGCGATCTGTCTTGAGAGATCAGGTAGAGCTGCCAAGGTTTCCACCGCCCGCGCTTCGAGCTCCTGCCCGAGCTCCTATATAGCCCTATCCCAGAACTTCTCAAGCTGTCGTCCGGATAGCCTTATGTGCGATTGTATCTGTATGACGTTTTCGGTTCACTTCCAGTATCCGCCCCTGCTACACCTGCGTTGTGAACTTGACTGTCGCCTGCTATCGAGGCTTACTTGAGGTGTTGACGGGCTTTGAAGTTTGCAGTCTTCAGTGCCTCCGAGAACTACCCGTGCAGACGATCGCAGCCTATCCGTTCCCAAGTCAGTTTGAGGCGTGTTCTTAGTAGTGATCAACAGACAACTTGATGCGCTGCAGCGAAGAGATGCTCTTCATAAAGCGATAGGCCGAAGAAAGCACTAGGAGGTGGTGGAGGTTACAAAAGAAGGACGGTGAGCGAGCTGGGAAGAGGGTTACGCCTACCCAGGAGAAGATGGAGAGTGAAGGTGATGCAGCGGGGCGCTGTTGCCTTATGGAGCCTCAATGAACTTCGAGTGACTAATTGTTTCGGTCACGTGCAATATTATAGCGACTTCCCTCACCTGTTTGGAAGCTGCATTCGGTACAATTCTTCAAATCTCAACCATCAATCGGCATACTCTGTCACTCAATATGCTGGCACAATCTATCAGAGCCTCGGTGCGCATCTTTAAACATCACTTGAGGTTGACGAATTGACCATACTAATGAATTGGTTGTGTGAAGCGCTCTTCCATTGCGCGTGTCACTCGGCAACAGCAGTCCCTTTTGTCTCGTCGCACTTTCATCGCCCCAACTGCCATCCGTCAAGGTACTGCTAGAGATATCGAATTTTGTGCTAAATTCTGGCCATTTGCTGACTAGATATACGCAGTTGACTTGATCCAAGATCTCTACATCAAGGAATTGAAATCCCACAAGCCAACCCAAGTCAAAGCCTCCGATGCCGAGGGCCAAGTCCAGAAGTGGTCCCCACCGCCACCACCGAAATCGCCTGAGGAGGGTAATCTTGCGGCTGACTTGAAGGCGTACGAGGAACAGCAGGTTGAGGTAGAAGGACAGGCGAATCCGGGTGAGACTTCCGCGAAAGAGGAAGACTGGTTTGAAGAAGAGGAAGAGGAGGAGCATCATGGGAGTTCTCATTAGGGAAGGTGGCTAGTTATAGAAAATGCAACTGGGAAACAAGCGGTTGTGAGTCTCAGGTCTAACCGCAAAAATGAACCATCTCCATTTTAGAGTAGAGTTAGGGTATTCTACATTTGTGTACATGAAATTCCGTGTCCCATCTACCTACCGCATAGCCAACTACCATTATATTATGCTATATGCCACAACTCATATGGGCAGGGTTATAACTATGTAGGCATGACTTAAAGCATTAATGGTAATCGATCAGATACCTCAATCACGACGAGGAAGACATTTTATACTAAATGGTACACACTTCCATACAAAATTTAAGGAACCATTTTATGCAACAAACGCCTACCCACATGAAATTCAATGAAAAGATCTTTTTGGGTTTGGTTCCTGGACTCGATTTCTGGCTGCTGGAAGCGTTGGGTAGGAGGCGAGCCTTCAGATTTCTCAGGTCATAATCCTTTCAACTAAGAGCTTGCAAGTCGGACTCACCGCCCAAATCGGTAACCGTTCACCTCTATTTTTGCGATCTGCAGTCGCTGAAATTTAGGAGTATCTGTTCGCCGTTCCATTACTTCCCCCATGTCTGTGCTCTAGGTTCGGGCAGGTCTTGTAAATGTGCTCTGTGCCTTATAGTCACGGGTATGCTTCCCAGTAAAGGTGGTAGAGCCGAGCTGGCATCCACAGGCGATAGATTCAGTGGGTTCTTTCTCTCGGGAGGGGGCCGAAATATAGGCTTTGCGGCCATAGGCGTTGAAGCAAAGATGACGGCCATTGATACTTCGATTTGAGGCCAACCTATCGTTTGAGGCACGGAGACGCCCATAATGAGTGTGGCGAAACAAAGCGTTGAAGCCGCAATGACGAAGCCGCCAAAGAAGTAGATGACTGAGACACCAATCTTCTGTCTAGTGGATAATCAAGCTCGTGGAATAAGTGGTAAAGGGACCACCAAGATCAGGATGTTGGCGATGATGTCTGACACGCTAGTAGAAAGGGTCAACAACCATTTGTCAATGCTCTGAAAAATATTTTCCTCTTAGCAATATTTCAAGAAAGCATATTCGATAATCTAGGAGCAGATTCATTTGACTCTCTTACATAGACTCCAGTGCTTTTTTATTGGTAAACATCTACAAAATAAGAGGAACATGCTTAAGATAGAGGCGATGATACAAAGTGCTTGTGCTGCATTGGAAAGTGCAATATTTGCTGCGTATGTTTCCTGTACTTTAATTAGTACATGTATTCAAGTAGCAGCCTGGGGCTTTTCGAGGAACGAACGCGAAGCGTGCATAGAGAAATAACATGCTGAACTTGATAAGCCATATAATATGAACCATTAGTGACATCCTGTGGGATATTTAGTAGGAGATCAGCTTACGTTGTGAGATATAGGACTTGGTAGACCAAATATAGTTTCAAACCCAAGACGACCTTCTTTAGTCGCACTTCATCGCTCTCTAGTAAATCGAATCTATCTAGGGAAGAAACTTCTCCCTTCCCTAGAAGAGTGATCTCCGTGAAGACCACCTGGCTCAAGAAAGGCTACTATGCCTAGACAGAAATGGTCGATCCGGGACCTCGCCCCAAACCGCGGTCTAGAAAACATTCGAGGAATCGAAATTCTGGAATACCAATTTAGGTGCAATTTTGGTGGGGCGGATACCACCACTCAATGCCTCCGTTCTTGTTACATCATCGGGGAGGGGCGACGGCCGAGGGAAGGAAAATGCGGGACACGAAATCAACGAATGTGCGATTATCGGATTGACCAAACACTTGTGATAGCCGATAGAGTAAAGATCAATTTTGATGTATGTACAGCATAATTCTATGGAGAAGATTTATGAGATACGTGACGTTAGCCTTTAGATAAAAGAAAAGGCCCAGATATAGTAGCTTTACTGAGTGATTCTCGAACGCCGCTGTTTGAAGAGCGACATTGCCCTATGACAACAATGAGGCCTATGAGTAATGGACGACCATGTGAGATGGGATCCTTCCAAGAGGCTGAACATTGGCGACGTGTCGACTTTAATGGGATATACTTCTGCTCATAGCGAAGGTTTGAAGTCACTCGGCCCTACTGATATCGGATACAAGTACAGGTATCCAAACCTGTACACTGGGGTAGCAGACTACCTTTACCTTGGCTGTATATCCATGACATCTCCTGGCATCGCTTCAGAGCATGTGGATGCTTGTGCATGACAATGAATGTATCAGGAAGATGCGGAGCACATTCTGGTACATTTACCTGTGCGTTTCAGGAGCGATGAAATTGGAAAGATCCCACTTCCGTGCTTACATAAACATGTACTCCGTAGTTAGTTACGCGGCGCTAGCAATTGTTTCGGGTTTGAAGCCGCCACCTCTGCTGGTGTCAGTCCAGTCACGCAATGGCGCCACCCTCGCCTTTCTGTCCTCTGAACACTCTTTTGGCCAGTTGTCGGATTTCCGATATATTTGTATTCTTAATGGCCCTTACGCTCGCTTTAATGCTCCAGTGAGCTCCGTTATCTTGCTGATCCTATTGTGTTCCATACCATTCGTTCCAGATTTATGGAGCAGGAAGTATAGCAAAGCGTCTACTACAAGCCACACAACCCTGCCCTCATGGGAAGGGACTTCAAACCTTCCACCCACTCGTTTCAGCAATGCCGTCAGGTACCTACAATCTAGCCTGCGACGCTATCGGATCTTCTGTGGCAAGTTATTCACCGAATTCACCATCGAATGACGCTCCAGGAGATGGTACTTCAATCCCACGTTCTGCAAGTCACACGTACCTTCCCTTGGTGAATGGCTCCACACTAGAGGAATCGTTTACCTCCTCCCTGAAGCGTACTCTGTCCGAAAATATTCTCTCAGCTTTACCTGAGGAGTATGAACATCACTCATTTTCCGACTCTCCATCAAGGGTAACTCCCGCTCGCCAGGGGTTGCCGCTGGATGACAGGTCGGCCAGAAAGGAGACTGCAAACTCTCATGCTCCGAAAATAACTATATCGAAGTTCAGACATTCGTCAGAAAGGATCATGGGTGATACGTCATACGAGTCAAAGACTTCAAAGTTTGGTTCAGCCGACTCAAAGCCCCGAGGAGCGCCTGAATCATTTGCTACTTTTGCTCGGAAATCGTGGATATTAACGCCTTCGACGTCCAGGTCTCCATCACCAAGCAGCAGGAAATATTCAGAGGAGGTCGATCGGACAACCTCGTCTTCTATCTCGAGCACAAGCAAGATTCTGGCATCACCTGATAATGAAGTTAAGGCCTTAGGGCATGATGTGGAATTCAAGGCGATCTCGAGGAGAAACTCGACATTGCAGAACCGTTTGGTCTTCAAGACACCGTCTTTGGAGAGGTTACCTTCGGTTCGCAAGTCATTTTCTTCAGAAAGACTACAGAACTTCCCCGTTGAGTCTTCACGTAAAAAGGACGAGCTTTGGGGCATGTTTCGAGGCTTGGATGGTGACTTTCAGAAGTAAGTCCATTACAGCCCTCAATGAGGATGCGTTCCTGACATTGCTCGCCCAGGTTCCAGTCCAAGTCCAGCGCTCTGAAAGTTAACGTCGTGCGATCGTCACTTTTACCATTTCTTCGCAACTACGCTCAACATAAATCTAATCGAAGCATAAGGTCAGAAGATTTGGATCGAAGAACGAGTATTCTAAATAAGTGGTGGACGGGGCTTCTTGAATTGCTTAGTGGGAAAAATAGTCAGACAATATCGGGCACTGACAGGCCTGTCTTGCTGGAAGCAATTACAGGGGTCATGACTAGACCTGAATGGAGACTTCCGCCGTCTTCATTCGCCCCATTGGCAGATCAATCCTTCCGAAATAATGCAAAGTCCAGCTCGACGACCTCTTTGGAATCTGCATCTTCGGAATATCTCACCGAATCCGTTCACCACAACGTTCGAAATATGTTCATACAAAATCTTTTGGCTCAAGTCAGGTTTGTCGTCGACAAGATGTCTCTCAAGCAAGCTCCGTCTAGTCTGGTTACTTTTTGCGGGAAAGCTCTGGCATATGCCTTCTATTTCTGTCCCGGAGTAGCAGAAGTCCTCGTAAGGTTATGGGAAACTCCATTTGGTGCCATCAGGCGGATTTTGAGCCAGTTCAAGGTCGATCGAGCCTCAGATTTGAAAAAACTCTCAGAAGGCATCGTCCTTGGGTTTCCTAATGCTCTTGAGGGTCTTGGTTTTGCCTCTTACGCTTCAATGCTAAAGCATTTGCGAAAACGACCGACGTTGCCTGTAGGAACGAACATACCTTGCGACGGTCCGTGGTTGGGAAGGTGGTGTGGTCGAGAGAGTGATCTCTTCTTCGTTTTTTGCAAGTACTATCATATTCTCCTGTCCGAATTTCTGCCCCCTGAAGCTGGGACACGTGAGAGAGCTAGTGCGCCAGCATTTGTTCTTGTTCATGCCCAGATCCTGACTATTTTGGACGCTACAATACACCGACGGCAGGGGGTAGAAAACTCAAATATCCCCCCCCCGACCACATTTGATGATGTTCTTGGGGAACCTGTGGCGGCATTACCGCTACCCGGTGTGAATGTCGCAAGGCCAGTGGCTGAGAATCGACTCATTATGCTTCTCCGAGATATGCTAGGGAGCCAGCTAGACATCGGAGTTGCTCGTCACAACTTCGCGGAGGCATTCGGTGATCTTCTAAGGGCAACTGCTCGGAATATATCTTTATTCGATCACTCCTCATGTTTCACACTATGCGACTTCATGGATGAAGCACTCCCCTTACTTGCACGATATCAAAATGCAAATACGCCGTCTCGAGACTACATTGATTGGGTATTTTGGTTGGATGTATGCAAGCAAATGCTGGAAAGTCAAAATAGTATGACAGCGATTCGGCTATTCGGATTTTTATTCGGGA
Organism: Sabuloglossum arenarium; assembly: GCA_022345705.2. NCBI lineage: Eukaryota > Fungi > Ascomycota > Geoglossomycetes > Geoglossales > Geoglossaceae > Sabuloglossum > Sabuloglossum arenarium. The sequence goes on along the minus strand of JAJDMY020000790.1, from coordinate 17,505 downwards.
TTTGGGGAGTCATATCTAGCGATGAGCAACGGAAAGATTCTCTCTGCTTAGGTTGGTTGCTCTCTGAAGCAACATTTGAGAAACACTTTAATCATTGGTGTCCAATGGTCAGAGCATATTACATGCGACTCTTATGTTGGCGTATGGCAAGGTATGATGGCAGCGCGTCTGAGGTTGACATGTAAGCTCGATCAATCCCCTAATCCCGCAATCAACTAACGGCCCGCGCAGCAAAATCTTTGAGACACTCTCAAAGAGACTCAGAAAAACCTGGCTAGACTTCCTTCATCTCTGTGACAAATGCGCTGCTGAGAACCTCTTACCACCGTCAACGGCTCCTTGCAACCCGGCTCCTGGCCGTCGGCTTCTGATTATGAGAAATGATAATCAGATTATTCCAGATGCGGTGTTCCTTTCCTTTGATGGTGTATTCCCGACGTTAAATCAGCCTACGTCGTACAGAGAGCACACATCCCTAGCTAAACTTTCCCAAGTTGGCTCTGCACCTTCAAACTTAGACGATGATCACTCAATAGCTTTAGAGTTAGGGTCACCGTCCAAGAAGCGCTGGGGACTATTTAGGAATATGCTACCGTTCAGTAACACTGCATCCGATGGCTTTAAGTCAGAAGACGGATTAGATATGCCAGGTTCCTTGGTGGGCAAGGGTGATGACTTTGGCGGAAATTTTATGCAACGGAAGGCAAGGCTCTCGGGTACCGGCACCGTGCAACATAGCCCTAAGCAAAGCACTTCTCAGCACTGTCACCGCTCCTTCAAATTCTCACTAGAATGGATGGAGAAGCCTTATGTGGGAAAGGACCGCAGACTGGGTCCACCGAGGCTACCAATGCCAGCCCAGATTTTTCTGCAGTCCAAAGCATCGGAAACACGCCGCCTTCCCGATCGAGAAACTGAAATGCGATATTCTGCTTGCTCGAAGTATGCTGGAAGAGCACTAGCAGAGTGGACTTTGGTGGTTATGGAATGCCAGAACTTCTTCGAAAGAAGGAAAGCTGAAGGCGTACCAACGGATAAGTTCGTAGAGACACCGTCTCTTGGTGTTGAGACATTTCGTAAGCTTGGATAGTCGGTCTTTCATGGTCCGTCGACAACAAAGTTTTCAGATTCCGTATCTTGGCTTTCCACCATTTTACTTTTTACCCATGTGTCTCCTCCGATCTAGGGGTATGGGGTGGCTCGGAGTACGGCTTGAATTTCCTTCCTGGAAAAGGGGGCACGCTTTGGTTTCTGGTTCCTCGAATCAACAATCTCTCTCTCTAGACTCATGATTACATAATTACTTTCCGCCCCCAAGAGATTTGGGCGAACGGATGTAATTTGGCGCGCGTGGTTTTCGTATGTATTGTATGTGGGTATGCAGCTACATACTTAACATATTACCTCTCAAAACGAGATTATACTAAACAATTAATAATATTATTGTAATGTATTGATTTCTCACTCCCACCTACCCTGCGCCTGTGGGGTCTTGCTCTCGCGTGATTGAAGTAAGTAGCGACTTGATCGATGATGGTTGATTATAAGATCTAAGGCTTGATTAAATTTTGGGTTATTTGTTTGGACGCGGTGAAGTCGTTGAAGGTTCCATCCACCCAAATGGCCGGGTTTTTATTTTATTTTATTTTATTTCAATTCTCGTTCGTGTGTGCGTGCGTTCGGGTTTGGATATGGAGTAATGTTATAGACCCTTTTCAGTATCCACCCTTCACAATCAATCCACTGAAAACACCTCTCTGCCCCCTCATTCTTTATACAGAACGATGATTTATTGTTTCTTACTTTCCTATAACAAACATTTCCATACTCCCTGTACTTCCCTTCAAAACTCCAAACCCCAGAAACAGAAAGAGAAAGAACTCCGATGATAGAACACCGCCACTGTTGCAAGTACGTAGGCTCAGAAAAAGGCGGGGAAAAATAAAATAAAACGGGAAACCATGCAGATAGCCTCCATCCGGTTCCTTTCCAGTCTGACAAAACTCCCTGCGTGAGAACCAAAATACATTTTCGGTATGAAGGGAGATAGTGCGTTGTGCGTGGACATGCGTGAATACGTACATGTACCGAAAGACGAGAGGCGGGTCTGGATCTCTTCTCAGTCAGAATATTCCATCAGAGATTCGGTCCAACTGACCTTCAATGAAGAGAGTCAGTAGGGGTTCTCGGGAGCGTTCATGGTTCAACGACTTCGCCCTCGCTTAGATCCTGCTCTTCCACCTTGACCCAGACTCCATTCTCAGGTTTCCTCTCTGGGGCAGGCTTTTCCTCCCGGGCAACCTTTTCCTTTCGAGTAGCTTCTTTCTTTACAGCAGCCTTTTCTGGGACAACATCTTTCTTTGGAGAGGCTCCTTTCTGTGCGGTGGAGTTTTTCTCCAGGACCGCTTCTTCCTTTGGAGCACCTTCTTTCTCCGTGGCAGGCTTTCTCTCCGCGGCAGCATGTTTCTCTGGAGCGACGTCTTTCTTCGAAGCAGGTTCTTTCTCTGGGGCAGCCTCCTGGATATTGTTAGGCTCCGTGGTCCTATGCCTCTTCCTTTCCGGCTCATCTGGAGTTTGACCACCCCATGGTATTCTATCATTAGTGGTAGAGCTTCCTGTACGACCGACGTGCGATTTCTCGCTTTGCACACTCCCTTCTCTAGCTCTCTTGGTTGATGATTGAACATTACGATCTCGCCGCCCTTCCTCACTGCCGGATATAGACATTGAGGATCCCCCAAGGCTGTTATTGTGGATGCCACGGGAGGGCGACTCAGGGGATTCTCGAGCTCGAGTTTTGGCAAATAAAGGGTCACCGTCTTCTGGTGTCCGTGTATAAACGTTTTCCGAATGTCTAAGAGGACTGAGCTCGTACACAGTAGCCATGTAGTTGCATGCTTTCTTGATATCTTTCAATCCCACTCCAATCAAGTCCCACCATGGCCTGCCGCCTTGGTCCGGAAATGCAACGTCACAGTGCTTTGCTGCGCAATAGAGGGCAGCGGCAGCAATTGTTCTCGAAGGAAATAACAGGCAGAGCATCGTCAGGTGACTGTCGTTGAGGAAAGCCCAAGCCGAATTTCGAAGCTTCCTGTTATGCTGCTCGCCGAAGACTATCAAGAATTGGTAAAGCGTATTGTAGGGTGGCTCTAGCGAGAGGTCGAAGCACATCGCTTCAAGTAGAATTTCTTCATTGACTAAGATGGTGTCTTTCCATCTCCACCATTCCTTCGACTGTTCGTCAATTATCAGATTCGGATTCTTCTGAGCAACGCGGCAGCAGGCTAGGATAAGTTCCTTCATCTTCCGGCAATTCTCTTCCACTTTAGATGCAAGGTAGAGTGCCGAGGCAGCGACAGCCTATAAGTATCATATATAATCAGCAAACTTCAAATTCCAGAAAATGTAATTCTGGTTGGGCGGGTTGCACAAACATAATAATGAAAATTACGTCGGTTTTCCTTTTCGACCATCGAATACCGCATGTAGAATCTGTGTAGGAAAACGCTCGCTGTTGCCAGCGTCAACTGAGGTAACTTCAACATGATTCCCACTTGGGTGATGAAGTTGGCGCCCTTGCCCCGATTCTCTCGCTCTTGTTCCATGGACAGGCCCTCAAGCGCAGAGGGCGTCCTCGATAGCTCTTCTTCAGTGAAAAGCCACTGAGATTCAGCCGCGACAAGCACAGGATTTGATGGGGCGAGAGGCATCTTGCTTTGGAGTCGAGAGGAGTGAGATGGGGGATCGGGAGCTGGTGGAGGTGGTTTCGAATTGGAGTAAAGCAATGGCGAATTCGAGCCAGATGCTGCAATCTGAGAAGAAGAAGTAGCAGGTATATGTGCGCTGAGTTGGTGATGGTGAAATCCGTTCAAAGATGTGCCGTTGCAAGGAGGAGGAGGTCGTGCTGGCAGCGAGGGATGAGGAGACGGAAGTCTTTCGAAAAGTGTCATTAGAACGGTGTTGGAAGGCTTCAGCAGACCAATTAATTAGATAATGGAAGTACGCAAATGTGGAGATGTGTATTGAAGGCTTGAGTGAGGGCTCAATAGCGACGACTCAGGCTCAAAAGAATCTGATAGTGTGGTGAACGATGCGAGAAGTACAATAGAAGGCACAATAAGATGTCAAGCAAGATAAACGAACATCCTCACACTTTCGGTTACTTTACCCGATTTGGGATCACCAATGTGGAGGCTCAATTCTCCGAGAACGTACTTCATAGAATGAATATTCACTACGAGAATATATAGAATCTTAGCCATATAGATAGTCACTACAAATTCAGCAAAACCCATTCACGGCCTTGGTTCGTCATCCGATATCGCGACATAAAGTCGTCTCGGTTGACTATGTTCACAAGCGTCAGCACGGAGATGCCTGACCTTCTTTAACTTCTTTAACAACAGTATCAAAACATACTGTAGCCTCCGCAGATTCTCCTCTTGCCCGTGAAAGCCGAGCGACCATGCAAAACCCGCCAATTGTCGAAAACTGGAAGGTTGTCAGCAATGCCCAATGAGGCTCAGAGTGTTAAAGTCAACGCACTCAGTGCTCTTCCCGGCCGAAGTTGATCCCGGTACTCCGACTCTGGTCTTCGTAAAATCTCGCTCCACTTCCAAGCCGCCTCGTACCACTTTTCCAGCTGCTCATCGTCTTTCCATGAATCCATAGTTGCTCTGTCATCACTATTCCACCTTACCTGATATAATTCACCACCGGGAGCGTGATTGAGAATTGGCCAAGGTCTCGACCGTTGCTGGATTGATACTCCCTCGTTCCCGCTAGCATGAGTGGCAACTTTCACGCGGCTAAGTATATCATAACAATGATTTGCTTCTGTCTTCAAAGTCTTAGCCGCTGCGAACCCATCAACCAAAAGCGAATCGCCTCCAGAGCCGTCTGTGTGAGACAAGAGGTGGAACATCTGGAAGCCTGCAGGGTCTGAAAAATAAGTAGTGTCGGTGTGAGCACGCAGAGCGAGGGACGTGTATGCCATGTCCTTCGAGGCAAGGTCGGCTGTAAAATCATAGAAGCCACCTGAGAGTTCCATCAGCTCTGGAAGGGAGCAGGCTAAGGGTCTTGAGATCTGACCATAGTGTGTAGGGCGGATGAATGCAATACGTTCTAGAAGCTCTTGCGTCTTTTCTGGTGAAACGGGACAACCATCCACATAGCAGAAGCCATACCTAAGCTATTCGCAATATTAGCATGCCTCTACACTTGAGGAAGATCATACAATTTGGTATGTCCACTCCGCAACCCCTCTATCTGAAGCCATAACGTCTTGATACTGCACAGTTGGAGGATTTTTGCCGATGTCTGTCCCCCAAAACTTCACCCTTTTGATATTCGGTGTGAGAAAGGTCATTGTAAACAATCATAGCATGGCACTCACCTCATCGAAGATACTGAACGCTTTAGAAGTCGAGGATTGTACGAATGTCGCCATAGCCAAACCCATGGAAAGTAACTCTCATGGTGGTCGTTTTGCCCTGGCCTGCATCAATTTCGCATCATCCATTGTCTACTACGCGAGAATATCATACATACTATCCGCAGTCCCTTGCTGTCGGCTGTAAAGGTTTCTGCTTGAATATCTTTCGGTATCTACAGATAAATCGCCATGAGCGAGTGAGTAGAAGCGATATCAAGATATATCATACGCTTAAGATATCGAGCAGTCGCTGTTTAGTCTCTTCGTGGAGGCATTCTTTACACTGGCAGTGATCTCTGTCGTTCTTAAAGTGAGCTGTTGTATTCGATTGATGACCCACCCAAGAGTCTTACCTCAACCAGATATTGTGACTAATGCAACGAAATCTTCCAGTAAGTAAAAGGTCATGTTTATTTTGAGAGCGTTGGTTGTGCTTCACAATTGAGATTTGATTCCCCCTTGCCATGGTACAGTGACCGTTTTCCTATCAAGTAATATTTGCCCCTCCCAGGTCGCACCTCTCTTTGAGGGCTGTTTAGCCTGATCTGCAGAGGCGGCCTTGTCGTAATTGTTAAGATCTACCTTTAAGATCTACTTCGAAGGTTGATGCATTAACTTACTTTTGACGTTGATGAAAGCTGTTGTGCTTGTACCTGGAAAAGTGCCCTAGGTCCACGTCTCTGTAGTGATGCAATGATGCTACTATACCCTACTCGATTACGAGGCAAGCATCTCCCAAAGATCGACATTGTCGTTCATAAGTCAATGAGCGAGAGTTACGGCTATACGGAGTCAGGGCCTCCGAGGTAAACTACCTGGGACCCGCTGACTAATATCCCAGCGATAAGATTATGGGGGTGTTCTTAGGTATAGTAATTTGTAGTGCAAAACATCCGAAATAGGCATTATTTGCACATCTGGTTAACTATACTTAGCAGAGCCGATCTCCACGTTTCATAAAGGCGTTTTCAGCCACGATGAGCATGGTTTAATATGCGAGTCAAACCCAACTGTGTGAAAATCCTCCGCAATGGCCCACGGTACAAATGCTTATTGGATCTTCCTACCACCTTTGCGGAGAGCCATTTTAGCCACAGAATGGCTAAAACTCTCAGCTAGTGAAACCGACCTTCACCTTGTTTCATAGATCACTGTTGATGCCTTCTGTCATGGAGGACCAGTCATTCTCGGAGAGATCGGACATCGTTCCAGCTACGCAGTTTCAAGTTCCGTGAGTGGAGTCCTCCTGCATCTGTGCGTGGTAAACACGAAAGAGTTTGGTCAGCGCCATTTCTGGACAGCGCATATCCACGTTAACTAACTCTCTTCTCTCTTTTTTTCTCGTAGAGCTTCTCCCTTCTCACCGAGGGTTTCCATTATGCCAGTAATCATGGACTCTACTGCGCCTCACCAACCCAACACTTGGTCAGCTGGTCCGTACCGCAGAACCAGAGCAGGGTCACTCTCTTCGTTCAGACTCCGAAAATCGCACTCGAGAGAGAACAGCGTCACCTCTGCGCATTCTCGCTTCCAGATGTTGCCGCTGGAAATCTACGACAGCATTTTGGAGCAGTTACGTATTGTCCATTCGGATACCTTTTCGCCAAGTTGCGCTACATGCTACCTCAGAGATCTTCACAGCACTGCATTGACAACTAGGAGATTGTACCGTGCAGTAAGATCTCATCTGTGAGTCGCAGGAACACATGCGAACCTTGGCCTCTCCTAATGAATGCATCCTAGGTACGGCCGAGTTTGGATTGCCGGAAACGACTCAGCTCTACATATCAAAAAAAAATTTAAGATGAAATATGGGTGCCGGTTAAAGCTTTTCCGACGGACGATTCGGGAGAATCCTAGTCTCGCGGTGTTTGTCCGTGAGCTCAAGGTTCCGAATGTGCTTAACTGGTTCCCAGTCGAGTCCGAAGACCGTAGAAAGTACTTGGATATTGTGGCGTCAATTGTGATGTGCTGTCCGAACCTGGAAAGTCTCGTTGGATTCTACCCTACCTACTGCCATGAATTCGATCGACTGAGGCATGCTCTATCAACTCGCACAAAACTCCAGGAGCATGTCTGGATAATCGGAGATTCAGCACGAGCAGCTCGAGGCGGCGAACGCGGTTTGCCTGGTCTTCGGCCGGAGGAAGCAGATGCATTTCTACACTACCACAATCTATGGCAATCTCTCCGTACCCTAGTCTTGCACTCTCAGGGTAAGGGCATCTTGGACCATGAGCTGTTTGTTGCGGTCTTCAGTCGACTGCCGTCGCTAGAAAAGCTCTGCGTCTCCAATTTCAGGAGCGAGGACTTTGATGATGCAACATTGCAGGCCTTACCTTCTTTACGTTGCCTTCGACTCCAGGATCTTCACGGTCTTACGGATGATGGCGTCTTCCGCTTTGCTAGTCGGCCTGCCTCTCGGTCTCTAGAGTCTGTATCGTTTATAAATTTGGAGTTGATGAATCTTTCTGTAGTCTCCAAACTGTTCGCAAGTCTTCACAACCTAAGACGTTTCACGCTGCTTCAAGATAGTTCACTAGAACTGCCTGTGGGCGGACTGGTGTTGCAGCCAGTTATCGCTTCTTCGAGCGTTGAGTTTATCCATTGGGACATCCTCATCCCAGGTTCTGCAAATGACAACCTTGCACTTTCAATTCGGTTTGGAGGATTTCCTAGCCTTCGGACACTAAGAGCTCCTAGTGACCACGATGGGATTCTGCAAGCAGTGTGTAGACCTGTCGAACGCATCGCTCTAGTGAGTGATAAATTTAACCTAACTCGACAACTGGCGGTGTACAACCCTCGTCGATATTCGAGGGCACTTTCCGCTGCAAGGAACAGCGCACAAGACCGAATCGAAGAAGCCAGAAGATATGTTCAGTTCAAGTTAGTCGTCGAAGAAGATGGGATCGTGAAGCAGATATTCCATATGAATGGGTTTATGGGCTTAATCGGATCAGGCATAAGCTACTCCCTTAATCCCGACATCGTGGGAAGTGATAATGCGGTTGTTGACATTGGTGATCTAATTGATGGAGAAAATGAGGCTTATGTGCGAGAAGGGTGTACCGGAATTTGGAACGCAGCGAATCCCGCGGGCAAGAAATGGTGGCAACATACAGAGAGATATAGATACAGGAGAATAGGTTTGGAGAGGTTTTTTTGAACGGCATGGATGATGATACACATGTCTTGCAGCTACGGCTAGTTGGGTAGTGTTCCAATGACAGTAATGGTTTGTAATGAAGACTGGATGATTAATCGAGTTACAACCGGAGCTTGGAGACGGATCTGTATCAGAATCAGATGATCCTCTGCTGTGGTGGTGTTACCAATGATTTCCCAAGATCTGGGCCCTCAAAGGCGTCCCCATGAAATATCACAACCAAAGCATCGGTAGTTCAAGTATTATTAGCATTGAACTTCAACCCTTGTCATAAACCCCACTCCTCAAATTCTTCCTGTTCTCAAAACCAGAGGTTGAGTTTGAGATGACTACTTTTGTTTCCAATTTCTGCGGCCCTCCTTTCCTTATGGTGGTCTGTTAATATGAGCTATCGTTATCGAGGGATGGAGTGAATGTGTCAGGGTTCTTTGCGGTGGAGAATAGCCTACATCGAGATATTCCCAATCAACACAAACAATGTCTATTAGCTGGTGGCTGTCACTCTCGCACAGATATATAGGTTAGACTTACTACAAAGCTTAGGAAGGTCAAGATAGCACAATTTTACAGGAGGAAGTTACGTGCTACCGTAAAGGAAGCGCGATTTACCGGCAAGAGACATCTACGTGAAGAAGGGGTGTTTGAGTAATGGACAATGGACAAGCAATATTGTGGAGTGGACTACGGAGTGGGGATTGTGACAAGTATTGCCTCCACGCGTGGACTGCACGTTAGATCTGAACAAAGGACATCCATCCAGTTGATAGACAACACCCGGTAAATGAGAACCCCCAAAAAAAAAAAAAAATGGGGCATCAAGCCTACCTACTACTACTACTTACTTACTGCTGCTCTCTCTATAGACCTGATCGGCAAAAAAGTAAAAAAAAATTGATGGACGAGCAGGGAGTCGAACCCTGGGCCTCCCGCATGTATGTGTATGCAAAGCGGGCGCTCTACCACTGAGCTACACGCCCAATTAGTAATAGCAATTGTTTGTTAATTGCTATTTGAATGGTCTTTGCACGACAGCAGCTCGCTTAGCCATTTAACAAATGATTCCTTACCCGGCAGATCAGCGACAGAGCCGCATCCGACTTGGAACCTCCAAGTAGTTTAACAACTTCTCACCACTCCATCCTACCCGAACAAAAGCTATCCGTCGTCCTCCAACTTCCATAATCTCTTCCATACTCTAGCCCTCTACAGCAGTCTATATCGCCGAGCATGTCCACCTTAGAAGATCTCGATGACCTTGAGCGTGAAGGAAAGGAAGAGAAGGGAGATGGGGAGAAGCCTGATCAAAACGGTGATGCGGAAATGAAGGATGCGGATGCTGCGGACAAGAAAGAAGAGAAAGACGAAGATTTAATAGACGCTGAGATTCTTCACGCAAGCACCCAGGATATCAACAACCGAAGACGGCTTTTGGAGAACGAGTTGAGAATCATGAAGGGCGAGGTGAATCGACTATCCCATGAGAAGTCATCGATGAACGAGAAGATCAAGGAGAATATTGAGAAGATCGAGAATAATAGGTATGGCGGCTTTCGGAACATCTACTTTTTGCATCACTGCAATGACTGTGTCGTCATCATTACTAGGCTAACACTTCCTCCAGACAACTTCCATACCTTGTGGGAAACGTCGTCGAACTCCTCGACATGGACCCAACCGCCGAAGCAGGGGAAGAAGGTGCCAACATCGACTTAGATGCCACGCGAGTTGGTAAATCCGCCGTCATCAAGACCTCGACCCGTCAAACAATCTTCCTTCCCATAATCGGTCTCGTTGATGCGGACAAGCTCAAGCCAGCAGACCTGATCGGCCTCAATAAAGACTCCTATCTCGTTCTCGACACGCTCCCGGCTGAGTATGACAGCCGAGTTAAAGCTATGGAGGTGGATGAGAAGCCAACGGAGAAGTACACGGATGTCGGTGGTCTTGACAAGCAGATTGAAGAGCTCGTTGAGGCTGTTGTCATGCCCATGAAGGAGGCGGATAGATTCAAGAAGATTGGCATCAAGCCACCAAAAGGTCTGTCATCATCTTTATATTTCTCTACATCCCCTTCCCCCACTAACCACTCTTCTTAAATAGGAGCCCTGATGTACGGCCCCCCTGGAACCGGCAAGACACTCCTCGCCCGCGCCTGCGCCGCCCAAACCGATGCCACATTTCTCAAGCTCGCCGGCCCACAACTTGTCCAAATGTTTATCGGTGACGGCGCTAAACTCGTCCGCGACGCCTTCGCCCTCGCCAAAGAAAAAGCCCCCGCCATCATCTTCATCGACGAGCTCGACGCCATCGGCACAAAACGCTTCGACAGCGAAAAGAGCGGCGACCGCGAAGTTCAACGCACCATGCTCGAACTCCTCAACCAACTCGACGGCTTCGCCTCCGATGACCGTGTCAAAGTCCTCGCAGCCACCAACCGCGTCGACGTCCTCGATCCCGCGCTCCTCCGCAGCGGCCGTCTCGACCGCAAAATCGAATTCCCGCTGCCGAACGAGGAGGCGCGCGCACAGATCATGCGTATTCATTCGCGCAAGATGACCGTAGACGACGGAGTCAATTGGATGGAGTTAGCGCGGTCGACAGACGAGTTTGGCGGTGCACAGCTTAAAGCTGTATGTGTCGAGGCTGGGATGATTGCGTTGAGGGCTGGGAATGTCAAGATCAGTCATGAGCATTATGTTGATGCGATAGCGGAAGTGCAGGCAAAGAAAAAAGAGACTGCTTCGTTTTATTTGTAAAGCTTCGTTCGGATTGGTGTTGCTACGGGTGATTGGGAGTGGGGGTGGGGAGCTATTGATGATGATGGATGTGGGGAAGGAGGTAGGGAAGGAAACATAATAACTGTGAAACCACGGCATATGTGAGCTATCCCGCTTTGGTTTCCTTTTTTTTTTTTTTTTTTTTAAAAAAAACGACCCTTTGTATGTATCATAGAAGACATCATAGCGATTAAATTGAAAGGAAGGCTTAGTTTTTTTTTTTTAATCTCATCTCACTACGCACGTACTCATATATGGTACTGACTGAGCTTTACTTCTTGGTAGATTGATACCCTCAACTTCTATGCCTTCTTTAGGATGTATGTATGTACAAGTACGGAGTACATGACTAGCTTTTTTTTTTTTTACCGAAAATCAGAAGGCTAAGGATCTGGGACTGTTGTGTGGTACGGGGTACAAATGTGAGATATGAGTTCACAAGCAGTAGGACACATGGCGGACACACGTTTGCATGACACGAACGATGGACATTTCTTGTTAATTTTAGAGCCACCGAAACCGGTGCTCTCATGTCTCAATTTTATGGATATCTCGAAATCTGTATGTTTGTTTCTGGTCTGTCTCCGATTCCCCCTCATGACAAGTAAAAATATTTTTTTCTGGCTGGCAAAAAGAAACAAAAAAGTTAGAAAACCCTTCAGTTTTATTGTGTAGTATGAACTTTTTTTGGTAATCATGACTGCGTATTTCCACGAACCGGAAACCCCCCCCCCCCCCCCTCCGCCCCCAAAGTCTCGCATTTGCCAGAGGAAAACTTGCCGTATTTTTTTTTTTCCTTTTTGTTTTCTTCGTGAGAAAGGTTACCAGATGTCCTTAACATCGAAAACGAAAGAGAAAAAAAAAATCTTTGTGCAAGAGGAATATAAAAAAGGAAATGGGAGCTAGCTCTGGATGAAGGATGTAAGGATAGGGGAAAAGGCAGGATCAATCCATCCATCAAACTGCCTGCAGCATAAGCCGGCGATTGATAGCCCCCCAATTAATTACAAAAGTCGTTAATAAGTTACCACCATCATTCACAAAAAATTAGCTTCGCAGTCAAAAGACCTCGTTCAACGAGAGACAAGAGGGGGTTGCCACAATCATCGGAGAGCAGGGATACAAGAGAAAAGGAACCAGGAAAATCGCGGACGTTATAATGACAGATAAAAACACCCAACCCGAACCATGCCATCGCTAGAAACAAAAGGAGAAATTTTGACATTGGGTAATGTGCGGTAGAAAAGTCTAGAGTTCGATGAGCAGAAAACTTGGCGTCCAAACCGAATACAAAACTAGAGACCCGTGAGCTAGACATTATGAAACAAACACAGAATGAAATTGTCAAATCTCAGGGGAATAGAATTGAAAAACGAATGAAGGCTCGGCGAATCGACCTCTCATGAGAAAACAGATTGAGACTTGGAGAATGGAACCAAAGAGACCCAAGTTTCCACCATATAACCATGGCAGCTGAATCCCATGCATCGCAGCTAGAAGAGGTGAATGCAAACCGAAGCGACTAGCAATTATAAACAATCGCCATCACATAATGCGAAAGACTGTTCTAAGGTTTTTGGTATAAAGAGAAACAAACCGAAAAAGAAAAACAAAATCAGACTCCCGAAATGTTGAAGAAACGACTTTTTAAACCGAGACAATTTCATGAGTTGGGACCGTGACCAGCAAGAAGTCATTTCAGACACTGTCGAAGCTAGCCAACGACCGGCTGAGGACCGAAGCCGGAAGCCATGAAGTAGGATTCGTTTGATCTCCCACAATATCCACAACCGCACCCGGTACCGTGCCCGTGCCATGGAGTCTGAGGTGGATAGTATTGCGCGTATGGCGTGTGATGGTAAGATGGCGGTTGTGAAGGGATGTGAGACGAGTGACCAGGCGTTGGCATCGGCCTCATCGAGTACTGGGGTGGGGCGTGGAGGGAAACGTGGAAAGGAGACCATCCATAATATTCAGGCGTGTTTGGTCCTGTCTCAGGAGCAGACGGTGGTGATCTGTCAGGGTTGGGTCGACCATAGGACCAGGTACTCTGATCGAACAAGGACGGAGTGTGGTGCGTGGCCTGTGCTTGCACATGCTGCGCTTCCACGCGGATGCCTGACACGGCCGCGTTGCCGTAGTGTGATGGATAAACTGGCGTGGGAGGAAATGCCTTTGGCTGCTGCTGTCTCTGGATGTTCGTATCAATCGGCGCCAACTTTGGCTCTCTAGAAGCCTTGGACGAAGCCCTATTTCTCCAGACATCCCAGTGATTCTGCCAGACTGTGAAGCCCTTCTGTTCCTCTGGATCAAGCATCAGCTTCCACTTGATCGCCAACAACCACTCAAGCTCCAATGTATTGAGCTCGCTGACAGCGATTGACGAAACCTCTGACCAAGAGCGATTCTGAAATGTATTGTCATCCAAGAATTTACTCGCAAGAAGAAGCGAGACCGTAAGCATACGATACACTTGACTCCCTGAGCTCTTGCTGGATTGGCTGAATTGACCATTTGCGGAGAGCAGGGTAATTCGGGCGTTGAGATAGTACAATCCCAAAAGAATAGTTGCGCATGGAAGCCGAGTAGAAGACAAAATCTGCGAAACAAACTTCCGAAACGCTGGAGGAACTGGAGAACCAGGTTGAACACTTCGGATGATGTCAATATCTGCCAGACAGATGCAGGACTTATAGAGAGCATACATTCCCTGTGACATTTCTGCCACGTACTCTGCCATTTGATCCATCTCATAATCGAGCTTTGCAGAGACTCCTCCGACAGGTTTCTCCTCTTTGAGTGCCTCTGGCCTTGGCTGCCGGTCTTGATGGTGCTGATGCTGAGTGGCAGCCTCATCCAAGACAGAGCGCTCCTGCACTCTAATGGGCGGAAGGACTGGAGCAGCAATTGGCGCGCCATACATGTGACTCTGGTGTGCAATGCCGGGTGCAGGTGCTCCAGGATAGCTCGGTGGCTGGTGATACATCATGGTGGGTGGAGGAACAAATGCAGGAGGCTGATCATAGGGTTCCAAATATTCGTAACCACGCTTGTCATGGCGCATCCACTTGCCTGGATGAGCTGCGTATGGCGGCAACTGATTGAATTGCAGGCCCCCAGACCCTGGAGCAGCGTAAGCTGGAAGGTATTCCGGAGGCGTAGGAGGCATGTGTCGTGGATACTGGCGTGAGAGATAAGGCATGATTGAGCTGGCTAGGTGAAGGTAAGCCGGGAGAAGAGAACAGAATGGTGGATAGTACCACTATCAAGTTTGACGATCGTCAGCACGTTGACCTCAAACGCGCAAAGCGGTATGTATTTCCACGGTCGGATCTAGCGACGTACCAGCTCGTGTTCGCTCCTCGAGACAGGAAGAGCTACGACGAAGCGTAAGCTCCTATGTAGAGCCTTACTGACGGATCCTTAGGTTGTCCGCATTCACTATGATTTTTGTTCGATTGTAGGTGAAGGCGGAATGGAGCGAGATGAATATCGATGAAGTGTCCGTGAGTCGAGGGCGTGAAGAAATTCGGTCGTTACGCTGGAGAACGGCAGGTCGCTCAAAACAAACTGGCAAGAACAGGACAGGAAAAGAAGGATGAATTATTCGAAATCGGACGGGAAGGTTGACTGCCTTGCACCACTGGACAGCAATGTTGCGTCGCGGATCGATGAGTCGTGAGATTTTGTTTGGCTTGACACGGATCAAGCAGCTAACACGGGCGAGGACTTAGTTAAAAGCTCGCGCGACGTGACTCGGAGTTCCTCAGGGAGAAGACTTGAAGCGTATTAGGTATCCGTCGAAACAGCAGTGAATAGAATTCGGCTCCTGGAGCTGAGTCGAATAGTCGGCCCGCGTAGATATCGTCGTCGTTGGACCGATGAACTTCTTGCGAGGCAGATTTCGACAGAAAAATGACTAAACAAGCTGCTGTAAGTGATGCAGGAAATGGACAAAGCTGAAGGATCGTGTCGGTCTGTTGCAAGGTGCCGTGACAAAGGTGAAGGACCAAAGGCGAGGCGGCGAGGCGACTTGCGTATGCAGCTGCGGCCGAAGGAGTCGTTCGTTGAGAGTGGCTGAGATCGCCGATGCTGAGAAATGGCAAGAAGCAAGAGAGGCGAAGAAACCGACTCTCACTTCTGGAACCAAAGGGAGAGCGAGAGAGAAGATGGTCGACCCTTTCTTCGTCCCTGTCGTTCGCGGATGATGATGATGATTCTCTTCACCTTCTCGGAGGGCAGCTGATCCTTATTTCCCCAAAAAAATTTTCCTTTAACCGACAAAGTCGACCCGGCCAATTAAAAAAAAAAAAACTCCCCAAGCTCGAGGAGTTCCAGTCTGAATTTTTAAAAAAAAAATATATAAAAAAAATAAAAGGCCTTGCGGAAAAACCCTCGTTCGATCGGTGAGGAAATTTGCGACTTCTTTTTTTAAATTTTTTTTCGTCCCCGGGGGGGAGGAGGTGGAGGAGGGAGGAGGGAGAGAGAGAGAGGGTGGTTAAAGGAGGCGGTGGAGGGATGAGGATGGGGAGATGGGCGAGGTTTGTGGTTTCTCGAGAGGGAGATTTGAACACGGTGATGGAGGATGACGATCGGGGGTTGGATCAGATGTAATGATCGGGGGAGGGGGGGGAGAAGGAAGGGCTGTGTGACGATGGGCTGGCTGGGCTAGGGGGAATGCCCAAGACCCTCCCAACTGCGTCTGTGTGCCCAATAAACGAATCTACTGACCCACTAAACCCAACGACTTCACAACCCAACCAACCCAGTAAGACCAACCCATCTCCCATTCCCAAATATGCTAACCCAATCTTGCCGACCGCTCCTCTCGTGTGAAAAGCAAGCGACCCGATTCAGCAAGTTTTTCCTTTTTTTTTCTTTTCTTTTTTTTTTTCTTTTCTTTTTTTTTTTTCTTCTCTCACCCCCCCTTCTCTTTCAAACGCCAACGGTGAAAGAGAGAGAGAGAGAGGCAAAAAGCGAGCCGGTCGGTGAGTGAGTAACTCCGTAGATCGCAAAAGGGGACTTTTGAGCCAAAAAAAAAAAAAAAAAAAAAAAAACTGAAGAAAGTCAGATACCTCAAAACAAAACAAAAAAAAAAAAAAAAAAACACCCGGTTTTTTGGGATTTCCTCATCGCCAAAATTTAATAAAAAATATTTAAATTTTATGCTGTGGGAATAAACAAGTCCAACCCTCGCCGCCCTCGTCATCTCCCCAGGAACCCAACAAATGAACAAATCAAAAAAATTTCAGCCTCCTCCTCTCCTCTCCTCTCTCACCAGATCAAGTAAAATAAAAAATAAACTACTCCATAAAGGGGGTTGGTAATTCTAATTCTAATTCTTATTCTAATTCTTATTCTAATCCTAATCCTAATCCTAATTCTTATTCTAATCCTAATCCTAATCCTAATTCTAATTCTTATTCTTTATTCTCATCTCCCATCTCCCATCTCCCATCTCACCGAGCCCCCCGAACCCCAACAAAAAAAACCAACCAACCAACCGAACCCGAATCGAACCGAAGAAACGCCGAAATGGGAATGGATTTTGGGGCCAAAAAAAAATAATAGATGAGTTAAAATAAAATTTGCCACTTGCAAAAACGGAATATCATCATCATCATCATCATCATCATCATCATTATCATCATCGTCATATCATCATCATCATCTCATCATGATCATCCAACACGCCACCACCACCCAAAGGAAAGAAGGGGGAAAAAGAAAACTAAAGCCAGAAAGGGAAAAAAAGTTTTTTTTTTTTTTTTGTTAGTCAAAGTCATGTTATCCGTTTGCTTGGTTTGATATGGCCTGCGCCCTTGACTTATGTAGAACTGAACTTGGCACCCGGACCCCCTTCCCCTGATGACCTGCACCGTTGCATGCGGAGGTACCCGACAACAACTCCACCAAAACATAATTCGATTTTTTCCCGGTGAAAGTCGGAGCAAGCAGGAAATGACACACAATACGCCCTACAGATTCACACTGAATTTTCCTGTCGTTGGGGTGTTGTGTTGTGTTTTGTATTGTACTTGTACTTGTACAGTGGTAGCGAAGAAGTCTTCATACACCAACCAAAAACCGGTAACGACCACTTCTGCAGCCATTTTTGCAACAAC
>JAJDMY020000789.1:0-14271 GCA_022345705.2 Sabuloglossum arenarium | reverse complement strand
TCAGCTCGCCTCGAGCTGTTTCACTCCCAATCCTTTCTTCAATTAGGGTGATATCGAGACCGTGGATCGCAGGATCCAGTGTGTCCGTATTTCCCCCTAGTTGGCGCCGAATGACGTTGGAATGCTCCACTTCTGTGAAGCAAGGCAGATGTGGTTCCGACGGGCGAAGTTCACCAACACTACTCTTACCCCTCTGGACTCTTCTATCTTAGGATTGCAGAGCTGTTTCGGACAGTAGCAAACTGGGCAGTGCATCGGCGATGCGTTGGTAATACAGTCGGAAGAGAGTTGGACGGGGGAGACTGTGCAGCGGCGGAGGCGGCGGGGTTACTTTGGCGGGACTGGTGGATCATACAGTAGCTGCAGCTGCCATCAATTGGTTATGTGTGGTAGCAAACTAGGTCTCAGGATCCTACGGAATGACTCAGGAAAACATCAGGCCTTTCGCATGGCGACACAAGCTTACAAAAAAAAGTACGAAGCGATCACCCGCTGCTCAGCCAGATGAAGCCGCTTTAGCGAGGCGGGCTGGGTGAGCAGGACCGAGACAGAAAGAGTGCTAGCCCATGTATTTATCTAAGCTGCAGGCACATCTTATTCTTGGTTATCGCATTTCACCCAGTTGGCGCAGAATGACATAGCAATGCTCCTTAGAGCGATACCTCCAACGCATCCTACTTGTTCCATGTCCTCGCCATGCCGCGTTCCAACATACATGATTATCTATTCTTTACTCCCCGCTCAACTAGAGGCCCATAATAACCAAGAATCTCCCCGTCAGTGGAAAATCGAAGCCAGTGTGCAGGGTCTGTACACGTTGTAAAGTGAATAAGGCACGGTGTGCAGGAGGAGTTATTGTCCGCTTCATTTTTATCTACAAGCAGTGTAATCCCCTATGATAAACTACTTCAGAATAAGTCAATCCTCCTCAATTTCGACTCTCGCTCCCGTCTGTCGCTCAATATCTGCTACTAGGGTAGCGTAAGAGGTCATATAACTGAAGCCCGATGCCTCAAACCCGCCGATGAGCATGCCTACCAACTCGCTGTCGGGGTTGATGATCATGGCGCCTGAATCTCCAGGGAGCGAAAATGGCTCGCGAGCCCCCCTTTCGTGGACGATCACCCACTCAGTATATGCTTGTTCCGATTGCATTCCATCTAGAAACACATCTGTTTTCAAATGGTTTATGGCTCCACGGGTGAACTCTGTAGTTCTGCCTTTCTTCCAGACTGGGCTCTCGAGGTCAGGGGGACAACTGGGTTCGGAAAGCGTGCTATAATCCGTAAGCTTTCTTCCCCTCTCGTCGTGAGTTGGAATCTGTGTTTGCACCATCGTTACTGATATGGTCCTGATAGATGCTCTGTATTCTTACCTTCGAATTAGGGGGCTTTCTAGTTTCATCAAGTTCAATCAGCGCCCAATCAATTTGATGGTTTTCGGCTGATCTGCGGAATCCCGATGCAGCAAAAACGTGCCCGAAATCCGAGGTTTGAGAATAAAACTCTTTGCTGGACGACAACAGTTGTCTCAGCTCTGATAACTCAGACTGTTTACTCTCCAAGGCAGAACGAATAGGTTGGGCATGATTCTCGGATTTGATTCCATAAAGAATCTTCATTTCCATATCTGCGAGTCGGGATTTGTCCTTTTCGATACCATTCTCAATGGAGGCAATGCGACTCTCCCGTGCCTTCACGGTGTCATCGTGGTCAGCTATACTTGGTTGGGTCAAAGCTACTGCCCTACCGATCGCGGACGCAGCAATGATCCCACTTGAGTCACAAACTGTGGTACCCATATCAGTGGCAAGTTAAATGATAGTCAAAGGATAAACTTACCTACTCTCTGAGGTTCGGGAATTCCAGGCCGCACAACATGGTAGCACGTCAAGCCTAACTGTATTCTTCTCCCCGAGGCATGACGCAGGTAAATGTAACCGCCGAGTGTCCCAGATTCGAAACAATTTTTAGGCCCAATACTGGCACCTATTCCAGCCCCTGACTGATAGTTATCCATGCTGAAGGGGTCTATATAATCGATGGAGTTCCTGGTTAATCTGTCCCGGATAATCTCCAAGCCAATAGAGCTATAGCCGTGTGAGTCGAGAGTTCGCCGGATCTGGTCTTTGATATTCATTAGGCCATATACCTCTGGTGCCGTTAAGACGATTGTAAAAGAACACTCGGTCCTCTCGTTTGATTTCCCTCGACGGAAAATGCTAATGGATTCGAGGGCTGCTGCCTCATCGACTGCGAGCTGTTTCAGTAACACCCCCCGGATATCAGCCCACTGCTCAACAATTGGCTCGCCCTGCCGAATAGCCCATGTACGAAGTCTCATCTCCTCGTAGTCGGAAATTTCCACAATTAGGTTTTCCCACCCCACACTCACGAAAAAAAGCCGAATATCCGATATAGCAAGGAACCAATTGTTGTTCCTGTGCTTGTGGCTAGGGGCACTAATGAGAATAGTCTCCCCGCCTTTTATCGGGGAAGAAGGAGCACCGAGCTGGTGAATAGGGGTGATGGCTCGTGGTGATATATCATACTCTTTTATAACATTCAAAACTTTAGGCCGGAGTATGGTTTCCCAATCCGCAGCGAGCCGATCCGAAGACTGAACCGGGCGATGAATACCGGGATGGTAGCACAGTGGTGCAGGAGCGCCCTCCCGGTGTGGCTCACGATGGTAGAATTCAGTTGAGCCCGGTATCATCTCTGTTGAAGTTCCTCCGTGTCGATGACCAGATGACGGAGGCGTCGCCAGACCATGGGGAAACACCATCGCGATAACCGTAGACGAGAGGAACGTTGGCTAGATCGCCGTAGATGGATGGAACAAGAAGGGTTGTTGGGACGAAGGTGATGGTGGGACAGTAGAGGTTTGCGCGACGAAAGCGTTGGTCGGACGGAGACATTGGTCGGACGAAGGCGTTGTGGAAGGTGAGAAGAAAGAGCGATGGAGCAGACCAAATTCAGAAACTCAACAATGATATTTTCCTCATCCTCCTTCCCCCACGACTTTTTCGCCGTCCTTTGTACTCAGGCCTACTCAAAGCTGCGTTGCCTTCAGCACTCTATAACCAATTTAGCATTGCTATTCAAGCCTGCTTAAGCGAGCCCTGACTGGATACATTACTGCATGCGTCACTACCAGAGATATATGAGTATCAAGGATGATCAGGAGCATGCATTGTGTCAGTGGGAACTTGTTAAGGCACAGGTCGACATGCTGCACGGATTAGGCGTAAAGTGGATCATCACCGTCAGCAAGGATAAGGAGTCCCGCTTGAGCCAATTCGCGGGCCACAATCCCCTACCGATGGGGGAAAAAGCTCTCGAATTGTCTAAATGGTATTATCTAGAACTAACAAAAGAAGAGCTCTATCGCTTCCTCGAATGGATCCGTCAGCTCATGAACGATGACAACCTTCGAGATATGAGCTTTCGGACTAACAGCCCCCGAGATGCTGGCTTCAAAGACGTGGAGATTCTTCTGTGGGTCAGAGGCACAAGCATGATGGCCTCGCGGCCCGGTACCAAGGAACGTGAGGAATTGAAGCGCGTTGTTAGCGCCTGACGGAAACTGCTTCCGTTAAAGCCACCCACCCCCCACATGCCCAGTATTGTTCCCCACGCAGGCTGTGAGAAGTGACATGGGCTAAGATTGCGCTTTCTGTTTTAGGAGCTTATGCTCTTCGATGAGCGACCCTCCTATTGAAATACCAAATCTCTCCGTATCAATAACCCAAACCCATGATCCAAGCTGCGACTTTCTCTGGTGATCTGGTTCCAATCTTCTTCATGTGTTGGATGGCTATGGTAGGCAAGGCAGGCAGTGGTCCAGTAGCGTTCTCATTTGTGCTCTTTCCATCCAGACTGCCTGCCGCCAGAGCAATTACGGAAGGCTCTGCAAGTGGGATGGGACCTCGGTTGCGACAGAAGTATCAAAATTCAGCTCTTAGATGGTTTGAGGCGGAGACGTTGTAGCCGGCGAGGGGCTTGTGGTGCGGAGAAGGGATCACGAGCTTTCTGGACACGGTACTGAGCAGCGGCTGCAAACAAATTCCCATTCTTCTGGAAGCCTCTCAGTTTAGCTCGTGTAGTCCGAGTTGCTAGGGCCGGAGCCCTGGCGGTAGTGATTGCAGGAGAAGGACTGGTGAGAACTGGGACCTGATTCCGTGGAGTACTAAGTCCAAGTCCATTGTAGTGCTTGACAAGCATCTGTGCCGCAGAAGCACGCTCCTCTGGGTTGACGGTTGCCATTTCCTGAATCTTTGAAACAGTGTCGACATTTGAGGCTGCATGTAAAACCGCCTCCTGGGCATCCTCAGCGTACTTAAACTGGTTCGACTTCTGACGAAACCCTCCAGCATCCAACGTCCACAACATCGTGACGAAGAGTGACCAAACACCCAACTTAGACGTCTGACCCCCTTTCCGGAACATCTCAGGGCCATATACATGCAGCTACCGGTAAAGGTTGTGGCATCCACAACGCGGTTGCAGAGACCAAAATCTCCGAGCTGGAATTGATATTGACCGCCAGGCTGCGATACGTAGAGAATGTTCTCTGGCTTCACATCTCGATGAACGATGCCATTGTATGCAAGACAGTCAAGTGCTCGAAGCATTTGCGGGAAGATGAAGTCCGCAACAGACATAGGAAGGCCGCCACCACTCTCGATCAATGACCCTGAGGTCCCTTCTTTTAGACCCATAAATATCTCCACGTCTTGTCCATCCCAGCCTTGTGATGCGATATAATCAACAATGTGTGGCTGGCATTTATATCAGTTTATGAGTGTCAGAGGATTGAAGAAGTCTTACTCATGTGGTTGATATCAGAAAGAGTTTCTACTTCACGCTTCAGTGTTTTGTGCAATTCTTCTCTCTAGTCTTCCTGTGATGTCCCTGAAGGCCATCTCAATTTTTTGACAGCTATGAACTTCCCTGAGTCTACGTCGATGCATTTGTGTACAACCCCAAACTGCCCCGATCCGAGCGGGGCTACTTTCGCCTATCTCATCCTCAGCTTCCGCTCTCCTGGCGTGTGGATTCTTGTCACCCTTCGAGATGGTAAGACGGTTGGCGCCTCGTCCACGGTTCGAGCGAGGCGCGGATCCGGTGAAGGTTGGTATCGAGGTAGATGCATTTTTGCGGGAGTTGACTTGCGACGGGAATGACACCCCAGCTTGCAAAGGGCGAATGTGACGCGAATATCCCGGTAGTTCGGATCCAAAAACATTGCTTGCCATCACACTGAGAATGGTTGCTGATGCGATGGAATGAATGCGATGGGGTCGATAGGATGTGGTGGAGTTGATGAAAAGTCGAGCTCCTTGTGCCACACCCCACCTACAAGTAATCCGCCAAGGTTATAAAAATGCGCCGCGACCTCACCCCAATTTGGCGGGTGAGCAACGCCGCCCTGTGCTCGGGTGAGCAGGTTAGCATGGGTGAGCTAGTGAGCTTGGGTGATTACCCGCCACGACATCATTGAGCCCACCCGCTTCCTGACTTCTTCTTTCGAACTCGTACAAGGACGGTTGGCTGGAGCAAGATTCCCTCATCGCATCGTTATGGCTTCGCAAGCACAACCAGAATCGGACTTTCGCCAGATCTTCAGCCAGCTTCAGGGCCTCACACTTGACGATGATGATGATATTGCCACGATCCGGGATCTTCTTCAGCAGTTACAGCAAACTGTCCCGGCACGGAAAGATCCTTATGCAAAGAAGGTGAGTGGATATGGTTAGCAGTGGTTTGAGATGGTAGTAGTGGTGATATAACTAATAACGGAATCGAGGTTTTACATATCTAGACTATTGCAGCAACCTCGGTCTCTGTTGAAATGGCTACAGAGATGTTAGGAATCAAGTATAACCCGCGAAAGGCCGAATTTTTCTTCGATTTAAAGGGAAAGAGTGAAAGTCAAGCTTCTAGTTGGTGTGGTAAGGAACTCACGTTTTCCCTTCGTGTTACTGTAGGATAGATAGCTGATCTGCCTTAAATGCAGTTACCGCGATCGACAAAATTGGTTCGTCACAGCACCACCAACGCTTTCGTGGTGAACCACTCAGCCGAACAACTATTGACATTCTCCTCTGTGATCGCCTTCTCGCCCTTGACGACCGTAATGCCAACAAATACCTCCAAGTCGCTACGGAGGTTGATATTCGCGCTGAGCTCGTGGATGACAAGAGGAAGCACATGTACAAAGCGGGCTATGTGACCGGCCGCGCAGACTATACCCTCGGCCATGGAAGCCTCAAGGCCAGCTTAGAGGACATCTTAATTGTTGTGGAGGCTAAGAAGGATGGCGATTGCGCTAACGCTATCCCACAAACACTCTGCTATCTTGCTGGGGTGCAGAATGCGCGCAAACAAGCCGGAAAGGTAAATACAACCGTTTTTGGAATCATGGCCGATACGCTTGACTATCGATTTGTACTACTGGACCACCAGCGAACAGCATTCGTGTCGAGGCCTCTCTCATGGCTGATGGAAAGAGATCGTATCGTCGCATATGTGGACCACATCTTCCAGTCAGCAATCGAGTCGTCGCCACACACAACACCGGTTAAGTTTAATAACCGGCAGATCAGGCAGAGTGATGCACGCCTAAGGGAGACCTTTGTGACTGGTTTCGGGGAAGGCAGTACCGATATAGATGAAAGAGCTGAGTTAGGAGGAGGACACAAGCATGAGCATGGAGTTGAAGGATATGATGTAGTTGAAGAGGATGGGATGTCGGTATTAGTTCCTTCGCGCGCGGCAGAGCAGATGGAAGAATAGGTATTCTGTTTATACTGTGATTAAGCAGATCAAGCGATTTTCTAGATCACGAACCGGGAAATAGTGCTATTCAAAAAGCTTTCTTGTAAGTTATTTGCTATTAGGGATTACGATTTGATAATACCGATGCAATGAGCCACCAAGGTTATAAAAATGCGCCGCGGCCTCACCCTAATCTGGCGGGCGAGCAATGCCGCCCTGTGCTCGCGTGAGCAGGGTGAGCATGGGTGAGCATTAGAATAATATTGGTTCCCTCGCGCGCTGCAAAGCAGGGAGAGGCGTGGCGCTCTGTGTTTGTGGATTGCAATCTGTATCTGCAGGTGGCAATCTGTATCTGCAGGTGGCAATCTGTATCTGCAGATGGCAATCTGTATCTGTGCGGTGGAGTTGAGTGTAGTGCCAAGACTCGCCACTGTGTGTTTCGCTACTTCACATAATCGCGTCCTCCAACGACAAAGCGTTCAACCGTTCTCTGCTCCTACATTAGTTCCAACACCACAGCTTATACTAGTTTCGAGTTTCCGTAGGTCCAAGTTCTTTGGCGCTTGAGTTTTCGAAGACTCGCCTAGAAGGTTCAGGGCCCTCTTCAAGCCACGTCACAGGAAAGTTCTCATCGACCTGGAGACCGTCTTTCCCTGCAATCATGCCGAAAAACGCCCTTTCCAGATCATCGATCAAGAAATCCCTCAGCAATGTTAACAAAGGGGACATGCATTCGCTTTTAGATTTCATAGAGGAGTTGGAAAAGGCAGTATCGTCCGACAACTCAACTCCCCGTGTAATCGCCGCAGGAGATATCGAAAGGAGAGAAGTTTTTGATCTTTTTGGACTGTCCAACACTTACTCTGACCTCGGTATGCTGCGGAAGTACGAGATTCCAGAAATGAAGGCGAAACTCCCCAAGTCTATCAAGTTTCTGCCTTCTACAGCAAGAGATCTTCTCAGAAGTATCGCCCAGACCTGGCCACCATGCAATGAGTCAAACGTACGAGTTTTCATCTCGATGCTTATTCACTTTACTGTCGACCAGATCAATAACGAAACCGAAGCCAGCGTATCCTCTGACAGCCCTCCGGATGCGAACAGTTCTGTCTCACAATCTTCCCTCCAATTGAGCTGTCCACAGACGCCTGAGAAACAAGAACTATCAACTGTTCTTAAAGTCCCAGTGACTCTAAAAGCCTATACGGAGGTTATGGTATCCTTTGAAACTGTTGACAGCAACAACGAGAAAGTCACTATTCGTGGTTTTATCGACTATGGGGTGTCATATGCTCAAAGGATCCCTGAAGCTCTGGACACCTTCTTTGCGATTGTGGAGGCTAAACCAATCGGGAAGCTGAATGAAAAAGCGTGGACGCAGCTACTTTGCTATATGGGTATGTTTGCGTAGACAAATCTTGGGTGAAGTTCAATAATTAATGACTGATTAGCAATTATCCAAAAACGCCGAAAGGCAGAGGGAAAGGCAAATATAGCTATATTTGGCTGCCTTACCGATGGAGAATCTTACCAGTTCGCGAAGATCAATAACAAGGGAAAGGTATAGCAGACCCGCCTTAACATCTGTGCATTCTCTCGGTAGAGGCTAATGCTGTATAGGTGTCAAGATCGAAGGTTTTTAGTGTCGTCACACAGATGGACGAAATTTTTGGGTTCTTCTTACAATGCTTACGGGCTATCATTCGTTCATCCCCCTCGACTTCGCCCTCCCGGCCACGCGACATTCGTGAAGAAGTCGCACTTTTTGAAGAGCGTGTGCAGCCCAATTATGTTTTCGAATTTGAAGAAATTGATGCGCAGAGTGATGAGGTGATGGACTTTGAATTTTAAGAGTCTCGAGTTCCTTTATGATAAGACATGCCGAGCATCCCATGATAGAATACGATCATCAAGGTAAGGTTCACAACTCCCTGTGTTAGAAGAAAGTAGTGACCAGAGTCAATAGTATTTTAAGCTATACGATTAGATGATCGAGGAACTATTGCTTGCCAGTAGCGAGCTCGAAGCCGCTGGGATGCTACCCAGAGACGAATTCTACAAACAAGGAAAAGTGATCATCAGTAAACTTCTCAAAGAGAATGCTATTCCTTACCATGCTTATCGGGCTGTAGTAGGGGACAACGAAATTGGGGAGAAGATGTTGCAGAGAAACGTTTTCTCACATCACTTCTATGCTAATAACGTTACCTTCCAGTTAACTCTGGTAAAGCGATACTGTGAACTGCACAGAACACTCCGGGAGGGATAGATCTATATTCTTTGGAAGGCAAAACTGTAGCAGTATTTCGCTTCTGTACATTTTGCTTAAAAATACATACTGAAATTGCTAGAGTGCGTCGAGAGAATCGACGCCATCCATTCAGTTAGATCGAGGGGCTCGATATGTCATAGCAGTCTTTTCACTTCCCAAGCCATTTGCTGTATTAGCTCAAGTGGGGGTGCAGACAGAACTAGTTCGTAATATCTAACTTTCTGTAACTGCTACCCGATCTGAACCAGTGGGGCCTAGTCGCCCTGCTGCCTCCCTTCCGTTTTAAGGACGATGATCTACAAGATATGATACGAGATATCAATAATATCATCCATTTCTAGATTTTTTAGTCCCTGACCACAATTATTTTAGAGCCAAAAATTGATTAGTGTAGATTGATATGCTCTGGGGAAAGGGCTAGAGCGTGCATAGATGTGGCCTGAGTAATGAAATGGCTAGAGAATCTGCTGAGTTGCATAAAAGTAGTGGGAGTGGAGTAATGGCTAGAGAATTCTAGGAGCAGTATAGAGGTGGTTTGGGCAAACGTAGGAGGCTAAAAAAATCTATGAGGCTGGAGAATACACGGGGCTAGAGAATCCGTGAGAGAACTTATAAGGCTAGAGAATCGAGAGGGCTAGAGAGTTTAGGTGGCTAGAGAATCCGGGGGGCTAGAGAATCTGGAGGCTAGAGAATTTAGGTAGCTAGAGAATCCGGGGAGCCAGAGAATTCAAGAGGCTGGAGAATCTGGAGGGCTAGAGAATCTAAGAGGCATGCGAGCAATTCTATTGGCAACCGCTCTATTTCTCTAGCCGCTTTCATACTCTAGCCACCCTTGGGGGGAGCCCAATTTTGCCTCAAAATATTTCTAGAGTTTCTATGTTTACTTTCCTCATGTTCTATCTATCATCAAGGAGTTAGATCTGGCTTCAACGCGTAGCTGACATTCCTATATTTAGATCTAGGGAGCCAAAACTGGTACTTGTCGTAGGCTATGATGGTAGAAGGTAGGTGCTCTCTGCCGCTCTCCCTATTTTTAGATCCGCCAGGTCTAAGCCGGTTGGGATCCGTTAAGGGCGCCGGCTCGGAGGTGTTAAAAAAAAGGTGTTGGTGATCACCCAGCTCATCACCCGGCTCAGGTGCTGCCTCACCCGGATCACCCAGCTCACCCAGCTAAAGCGGCGTCACCTGGGTGAGCCGTGGGTGAGTGCGCGGCGCATTTTTGTTGTCTTGTGTTGCCAAGCCCATGCGTCCAAGAGCCTCATGCAGCCTTCCGGATTTGCTGTGACTTCTGCAGGGCAAACATGGTCCTGCAACCCTTTGCATGCCTCAGAATAGTCGGCAGGGATGTTGCAGAAGCTCGTCGATAAGCCTCCCCGTTTCCTTTCTGCTTCTCTACTACGTCTTCTCTGGTAGCGTCACACAGTATAAAACATCGAGTGCAGTCAACTAGGCTTTTTCTTGGGCAATGATGCAAAGCTCACAGATCCTTAAGTGCACATCTCTTCCATTGCGTTTCTGGAGGGTCAATCACAGTGGATCCCGGGCTGGCCGTGATGAGGATGGAGACCTTGTAGCGTCTAATAGCACCTCAATGCCCTCTACATTACAGGAGCTAAGGCAGGCAGTTGACGACCATTTGAATTGGCGAAATCTCCAACTGAGCTGCTTTCTCAGTTTTCAGTGATCGGCAGCATTCCCGGAACTGGGCTTCTCAGCGTGGCAAAGGAGTTTCCATATACGAAATTGATACAGCACAACTGCAAGATGTGTATATCTTCAAGCTTGAGCAGTTGATACAATCCTTGGATATCTCTCGTTCGAGGGACTATGCGCACGAGTACCTTATATTGCATCGTATCCCCAATCGAGCTGTAATGAGCAGGTTGGAATTCGGAGAATTGGAAGAGATGGGTAAGTTGACGATGACAAAAGAGATTGGGTGCTGATGGACTCCGCAGAAGCAGACGCCCGCCACGAGGCGATGCGTCCTTTTAACCTAGCATATCATTGGGTTCCTGAATTGCACGGATACTATGATACCGATGAAGAGTGAGGAGAATAATAGGAACGATGATCTAATTAGAGAGTTGGAAGATAGATGGGACTAAGAGCATTGCTCTTAGATTTCGTTTAGCTTGCTATCGGATATCGGAATTGACCCCTTTATCTCTGCTGTCTATTGAGCAATGGTATTAAACCATGAGGATGTTTCCCTTGAGGTAAAGGCATGCATCAGACAACCTCGTCACGAGCAGTCTGCAAGCTGCTGTCGAGTAGGTGGATTGTATGGCTCATATTTATGGACGCTGGTGAAGACGATGATAAGAACTGCTTAGTGTCGGAAGGGGACTATTCCTGTGGGTGAAAATGGATTTTCGACGACGGATCCTCACAAAGGGTGCAACCATTTCATTAAAGACCTCGCCTTCCTGCTCACTGTCCTCCGGTTCACAATCTTCAAGAACCTCCGGTCCCCAACTATTCTTTTCTGACCCAATCTCGTCAACTTACTCCTTGGTTCTCTATCTCATCTCCTTAAGTAAAAGAATATACATACATATCTATTTTGATAGTAGGTTCATATCTTGTTCATTAACGAATCTCATATTTTCATTTTTCCATTTTTCATCCATTGTAACTATCGTTGCTTGAGAACACCAACTCGAGAAACCATTTCCCTCGAATCCAACGAGGAGATATCCGCGCTCCTAGCCTCACCATCGAAAACAATCTCACTGATCAGCATCCCTGTAGCAGGCGCATTCTGAATCCCCCAACAACTATGTTCCGCCGCGAGCAAGAGCCCCTCCACTCCTGCAGGGCCGAGCAAGGGGCCACCAGACCGCCCAGGCACGACGGTCGGGAGGTAGCATGCGCGTCTGCTGGTGACGGTGCCGTCACGGAGATCATCGGAGATGCTGGCGGCGGCGTCGATGAGCTCCTGGCAATGTTGGGCCGAGGCCTCGACTTCGTCTGCGGCAGGTGGTAGCGGGACTTTGTAGTCCCCGTGGCCGCAGACGTAGACTTCGTTGTTGGGCCGGGTGAGGATCTCTGGCAGATGGTGCGGGTTCGAGCGCTACTGGAGATGGAGGACGAACTGTCCAGTGATGTAGTCTCGTTGGTGTTGTTGCTGTGGAAGGATATCTCCGTAAAGACACAGTAGCTCGAGAGCGGTTTCCGTGGCTTGATTGTGATGCTGTGAGCTCGGAGCGCAGAGATCGGCGCCCATGGAAACAGATTGGGTGTCCATGGCCCAGTGGCTAGCACAATCGTCGACGCTGGGATCGTGCAGGTCACTGAAGTGGTGATGTCTCGGTAGGTGATGGACGTCACCACCCTTCCTAAGAAAGATCTTCTAGCTGGCGGCGACCGGCTTGTCTCGGGGCAGTCGGATTTCAACATCGTCTTCGGAGAGTCGAATTCGACTGCCCCGGAGGTCCACAGCGCAACAAGACTCACGAATGTTATATGTAGAGTATATAGAAGTATAAATAATAAAAATCTAGTTACATCTGCTCAGCAGCGTCCCTCTGTAATTGATCTTCGAGCAAGTCCATAGCCTTCTGGCTGCGTGTACGTCTTCTAGATGTGACAGCTTCCCCCCCCTGAGACTCCTGAGCCGCCCTTGCCCTTGTCTGGGCTCTTGTCATTGCTTTCTGCTGGCGCTCTGAAGCCTCTGCACCGGTCAGTGCTCGCTTCCTAGTACTTCCCTTCTGTTTTTTCGCCTGCAATCTCAAGTTGGGAGGCAAAGGGGGGGTAGCTCAGCAGGGAGTTTTTGATCTCTTACTTTCAAAGCATGAGCCTCAGCCAGTATCTGGTTATTGTTCTCCACCATTCACCTCATAAGCCGTTCTGACTGCTCTGGAAGCAGCTGTGACTAGTGCTTAAGAAGGTGCTGTACTGACTCCATAACAATATCCTTACCCTTATTTCAAAAACTGCCCACCTATTGCTCCTGAGGATCTATAGCTTTACTATGATATCCCATAGCCCATCCACTATCAAGGACAGGGCTTGCAGAGAGCCACCATCATGGGTGAACCAAGGATAATGGTAGGGGGAAGCATTCAAGAACAGATCTGGTCATCCAGTTGTGACAGTGAAGCTCATATCTTAGAGAATATGAGCACTTATGCAAGCAACCACCTTGCCATATGGAGTCAGGCTTCGGTACATATGCAGCAGACCATTCTGGGGTCATCAGGTCAATCACATAGAGGGTGACCTTGCCTAGAATAGTAGCAAAACCACTTAAATCTAAAATTCGAGGCCTGAAGGTCATACTCATGGTCTCTGCCTCAAGTAACTTGGCCTCAAAGTTGTCCACCACCCTTGCCAATTGTTTGCAAGCCTCCAGTAAAGAGATCTGGTGGTTGAGGGTCTTCTTTAGGGCTGCATTCATACTTTCAGCTTGTTGAATAGAATGAACTCCTAAGTTGACCAAGCACTTAGTAAAGCTTCTACAGACAAACTCCTCCTTGGTGAACCAGTTGTCCTTGATATACCGAGCCTCTAGAGACTTCAGTGCCTTGAGAAGTTTCGCTTTGGCAGTCATTAGAGTGCTGGAGGTGTCTGCTTGAAGGTAGTTCCAAATAAGGGGCTTGGTGGTATTCATCTTCTCCTTAACATATCCATGGTCCAGGAGGCACTTCCTGATGTTCTCAAAGGCATGTCATTCGCAAAATTGGCCTGTGGTACTAGGCATGGTGTGTGGAAGCGAAGAAGACAGTCCTTTTGCCATATCTCCTACAACAACAATAGGGAGAGGATACTCCTCCCACACCAATTCCTTCAAGGACCCAAAGATAAAGTCAAAACAGTCCTTACTTTCACTTGGGAGAAAGCTAAAGGCCATAGGAAAAGAGTCTCCAGTGTTGCTAATGCCAGTAAGGATGGTCAGAGGTAGACAGAGGTTATTGGTGTTGAATATTGTATAAACTTCAACCATAAAGAAGTTACAGAATCGCTGTACCCACTGAATCTGACTATCAGACATAAAAAACAGCTGCTCCAGTTGTTTACTGACAGGCTCTGCAGTTGCTGGGTCCGTCTTATAGTGATATTTGGAGCGAATATGGTAGAATTTTTTGCTGAGAAAATTGAAAAGGGGGAGCAGTTCTGCCTCATCCTGGTGCTTATTTGTAACGATTCGTTAAGCCTAGGTCCAACCTGGGGCTTAAAGGATCCTGCATCTAAGGACTTGGGTTGCGAGATAAA
>JAJDMY020000788.1:0-14305 GCA_022345705.2 Sabuloglossum arenarium | reverse complement strand
TTTGATTATTTCAGTTTTGGAGAGGGCCATTTGAGCGAAGATGAGATACGCTGAACTAAGAAAGTCGACGCGACATACGGGTAGGTGAGGGAAAGAATGAGTCAAAGAATGGATACCGCGGTCGCGAGGGCGCGTTTCTATCCTATCCTTGTCGCATATTGGCGCCAAGAGCGCCAAGAGTCATCTTCCTCTCACACCGACCGTGTTTCTAACCACGGAACTCACATGCACCGAGAACCCCAGCGAATTGAGATCTCAACCAGAAATCTCACCCTTATCATCCTACCTTGCAACATGGATCTCATGCGCCAGCTACTCGTTGACGCCAGCCACACCCCCGTGGATCAGGTTCTGGAAGAACTTGTGCGCTGACTCTCCAAGGCTGAGGCTCTGGCCTAGCTGCAAGAAATCATCAATGCTGCCAGCTATTACGATGAGCAGATAACCGAGTTGGTCTCTTCAGCTTGGGAGCTCATCGTCAGCGGTCAGTTATGGGACCAGACGTTCGAGAGTATCTACGAACATCACCCGCCGCTGAGATAAACCCCCTTCTTAGCTTCTGCTGGCAGAGATCTATCTGAAAACATGGAGCTTACCTCTCCTGAGAAGCCTTCGCAACCTTGCTGATAGAGTTAAGGATGGCGAGGAAGTGGTTCGCCTGCTTCGGATCGCAGAGCGGCGAAAGGTTGAACCCCGTGAGACAGGCTCTGGTGTTACCATTCGGGACATTCAGAACACCATTGAGAGCTTCTTCCAGGCCACCCGTTCGAGGCATCAGGGAGGTCTCCCCACCCGAGCTAGAAGAGCAGTCAGAAGACCAATGGGAAGAGGACCTGGGAATGGAAGGTAATGGTCACACCAGTGGTCAATCCAGAGGGGGTTTCAGCTTTGGTGGACGCCGCTGCAGGGTCATCAGCACCCAAGGGGCTGAAGGGGGTGAAGGCGATAAGGACAGTGAGGGCGGCGAGAACAGCGAGAACATGGAGACATTGACTGACAGTGAAAGTCAGGTTCAAGATGTTTCCGCTGCCGGTTCCGCCGCCACCCTAAGAGCTTCCGCGCTGCGCACCCGAGCCGCAGCAGGGCGAGCTGGAGACAACACGACTACCTTTCGAGGGGTGAGTACGCAGGTGTCGGTTCGTAGCAAGGTCAAGGCAACCTCCAAGTGCAAGGAGTGCGACCCTCGGTGCTGGGTCTTCTTAGGGATAGTGCCCACCAAGCGTATAGCCCACGAGGAGGGTATGAAGCTACTGGAACGAATTGCAGAGGTCTACTGGGCCAACTTCTGTTACCGACATATTCGGTAGTTGGCTGGCAACTGCGCTGGACTTTACAACAACGAGGGCGGCAAGAAGCATACAGCAGGTAATGTTTCAAAATAGTCATTCTCCTCCTCGTCCTCCTCCCCGTTGCCGTTCTTATCATCTTTCACTCGTCGGGTGACAGCTTGGGCCTTGACCTGCAGCTGAGAGCTGGGTTTGGGTGTCTGGAGCTGGGGTTTGGTCTTTAGGCGCTTGAAGACATCTAAGATGTCACCTTGGAGCAGGTATTCGTGCTTCGGATGGTCAGAAGTAGACCTCCGAGCCTGGACGGCTGAGTACAATAGGGGAATAGCTGTGTCGAGGGTGCAGATCCTGCTCAGAGTGGCGAGATTGCGGAGGATTCTCTCGCCGAATACAGGAGGCTGTAGATCGGAGGGTAATGCGGTGTCGGGGGAACGTTTCCAGTTGTCTAAGATCATGTGTATCTCTCCTTTTCTTCTACCGGCATTAGCTTGATGCCCGTCCAAAATATATTTAAGGGCATAGTTGTAGTCGATGTCCCGTTGCAGAGTATTCCAAGGGTATTAGCATTGAGAAAATCGCAAGCTTCGGTGATGAGTTCTGTAAGCTAGGCATCTCTCTCAGCGGCCGCTTAAAAGAAGTCTATGAGCTTAGACAGCTGTTCGTCTGCAGCGAGACCTTGGAGTGTGTTGCAGACCACACATAAGGGTAAATGAATCTAATCTAATCTAATCTTGGACATAGGCTAATTAATCCAAACATAGAAAAGCCGTCTGAGCTGTCACTGCAAATATTAAACAACATCTCTGTTTGAGCTGTAGTGTATCAACTCTAACTGCGCTTCCTCTTCTTACAGCCCACCTTCCTGTCCGCCTTGACG
Source organism: Sabuloglossum arenarium (assembly GCA_022345705.2). Classification (NCBI taxonomy): domain Eukaryota; kingdom Fungi; phylum Ascomycota; class Geoglossomycetes; order Geoglossales; family Geoglossaceae; genus Sabuloglossum; species Sabuloglossum arenarium. The sequence goes on along the minus strand of JAJDMY020000788.1, from coordinate 12,142 downwards.
CCGTCACTATCAAGTTGCACCAAGCGTTGGATCCAAGCCACATTCATACATATCGTTTAAGGACCTTTCCTATCCTCTCCATCCTCACATCGCAATATCCTCGTCCTCAACCTCCTCAACAGTTCTGGCTCCTTTGCGATAGCGGTATCCCTCCTTTGACTCCCTCTTTCCGCCTCACCTACACATATGTTATATCGGTTCTTTCGGCTTAGCTTGCGTCTCATCTTCGCTCAATGGCCGATCTCTCCAAAACTGAAATAATCAAAAGCAAACCCATTGGAGGAGGCTTAAATGCCTTTCGCGACAATACCCGGGCATCAGATGCTGTGGAGCATATGCATATTAGTGATGAAGGTGAGATGCACCGACCTGATGCGAAGTACTTTCTAACATACATAGGTCTCAAAGATCTAGTACTCGACCTAATATTAGCATTGCAAACCCTTCAACCGAAGCGGTCTTCCGTTTGTCACATTAACACATTCCAACTAACTGTCTCGTGAAGCGCAATGCTTACCCCCGAACGAGCTGGCAACAGAGGAAAAGGAAGCAAAAGGTCACCCCAGCAAAACGTCACCCAAGCAAAACGTCACCCAGCAAAACGTCACCCGGTAAATGTCACCCACATCACCTCAGTGGTTGCTCTTGACTTGATCTTGGATATAATAGAATACTTTAGTGCATTTCTAAAATAAAAAAAGTGCAGGTAAACAAGAGGAGAAAGGCGAATACGAACAAGGTACTCTACTAGTAGCAGGCTTTGTGGGGGTGGGTTGTATTGTGTTGCGCCTTGTGCGCCATTCTCCGTTGATAAGGCTTATCTACTCCGTACTCTGTACTTAGTAGAGGTGTTCAGCATCCAAGATGCTTCTGCTTAGCGTCGCCAGAGCAACGCCTTCGTTGCCAGGCAGTTATTGATGCGAAGGGCGTGTATACTAAATTTTGAATTTAAAGCGGCTTAAAAAGTTTAACTTCGTACTAACATTACTTTCGCCGCTACATCAACTGTGGCGTTCGTGGAGGCGGCTCAAACCTCTTGGCGCGGGAGAGCACCTTATCATCGCTCGCCCTGCGGAATTGTATCTTCCTTCTTCCTCGCCAAGTGCACTTCTCACTCCATGATTCAGTTCTGCGATTCCCCCGTCAGCGAGGAGATGATCAAGCTCACGCAGCTGAATGACGAGGTGTTCTCGCACTAAATACGCTGTTTTCCAGTGCCGCAAACGGCCCGCCCGCGTATCCTTCCTAATCCGTGACTTTATGATCACTAACAAACACCTCTCCGTCGCATCGCGCGATCCGCGATCCTGCACGCTCTTCGAGACGCTCTTTGACACCATATTGCGCGAACACGGAGGCTGTAATAACGAGGGTGGTGGTGATAATGGCGATAGCGACTAGGGGTCCGATGATCTAATCCGCCTGCGGGACAAGCTAAAGACGAAGATCTCGTGGACGAGACGGGAGCTGACGGGTGAAGGCGTCGGGACGGTGAATCGGGGGGAAAGGTGGAGGGAGTTTGTACTTTCGGAGAGGATGTGTAATGGCGGCAGTCAGATAGGACAGGTGGCTTCGATTACACCAGCGACAGCAACAGGAACAGCACATACTACATCAACAACGCCTCCAACGGCATAGCATCCGCAATAACACCTCCTCCACCACGACCTCCGCATTTCACCCTAGCTCTCTTCATCGAAATCGAAGTGATATCCCTGATCTGCCGCTTTATCCAAGCCACATGCACCACTGAAAACCCCTTCCCCGATCCCACCACAGTCATCCTCGATGACTCTTTCATCGCCAGATCTCCGGAGGTGCCAACCGTCCTTTCACGCGCGAGCTACTACGGCTCTATACCGAGGCGAGACGGCTCTACGGTGAGGCGATGCGGGAGGGGAGCATGCGAATGTGGTGTGGGTCAAGGCGTTGGGTTGATGTCTTCGGGGTGTCGACAGAGGGATGGGGCTAGCGGTGGTTCCTCCCTTGCTCCTCCGATCCAAGCGTTCAGCCTTGCCATTGCAGATCTGTGGCTCGTCCTCTCCTTCTGCAGCCATGCCCACAGCCCTTCACCCGATGTTGCGGCTCTATACGCAGACACCCCCCATTCGCCCCGGGGTGCGCCTCTCTCTCCAGGACCTCCAGCCGTAGTTCTTGGAGACGACGTCGTCCTTTTGTAATGTGGGAATCACGATATACTCCAGGATCTCGCGCGAGGACCAGTCGGGGATGTCTTCCGCGAGGCTGTGAATGATGGGGAGATAGCGGCCGTTATTCGTGATGATAGAACGGGCGGCATGCCAGGACCAGAGTAAGTGGAGTCCTAGGCTAGTGGCATATCGGCGCCGCGGCATGGTTCTTGTGGTTGGGAGGTTGCTGACAACGTGTGCGAAGGATGGGAGTTGCCTGATAAAGACGCCACGAGGACTGAGCAAGACGCAGCAGCGACCATCTTAGTCCAGATGCCTTCACCGCCTTTGTGAAGAGCTATATCGATGTGCACCCGCATTAGGATGCTGGGGGAAAGACGATCTGGGGCTTCTTCTGGCCCGATCATCCGATTCCTGACCCAGGAGGCGATACGAGTGGTGAAAAGTAATGAGGACATCAGACCGAGACAAAGGAGGGGTGCGATTGTGCGTCATGGAGGAGGGAGGATAAGGTATACAGCAGGGGCATGGAGAAGGGAGGGAAGGAAGAGAGTGGAGAATACGGAGAGAAGAGAAGGGGCGAAGAGGAAAAGGACAAAAATGGAGCGGACGGAGAGGATGAAGAGGGTAAAGAGAGCCGGGAGGGGGGTAGCCAGCTCGGATAATGATAAAGACCTCGAACCCGTCCCACGCACGACGTCGCCCCCCTGCCGCAGCAATCGACTCGTCGGAGCCCAGCAATCTAAATTAACCCCAGGTGAGGCGGATCCGATGGGCGACGACGACGGCGGCAGTGGCAGTGATTCCAGTGACGAAAATAACAGCAGTAGCAAAAACAAAAGGGCTGGGGATACCGACCGTGACGATGCACTAAAACTAAGATACACATGGCGACCTGGAGAAATGCGTTATCCCGCGCCACGCAAAGGGATGTCGAAACGAAAGGGTGGCAGAAGATCAAGATTCCCAATGGGAAGATTGTGACGCTGGTCATGCAAGTGAATGATGTCCTTCACACCATGAGTCTCGAGAAATCGCTGGCAGATTTCGCGTCATCACCACCAGCGCCAGTATCGCTCCCCTTCCCCCCCACACTCGCCATCGTCGGCTCCCATAGTGTCCGCCACTACGCGGGCATCGGCGCTCTCGAACTCCCGCAGAGTAACCACATTCTTCATTAATCTCCATCAGCAACGATCCTCACCCGCTACGATTCTCTGCTCGCTGCCATTGCCGGCAACAATCCTGTCGAGCTCCTGGGCCCAACCGACAAAAGCAGGGCCCAAGGACAACTATTTCTAGAGCTGGGTAGCGTGGCCGCCAGACCCGCGAAGGCCCCTGGGTTTTCACAGTTGGAGGGCAGACTAAGCCATGAGCTGGCTAAGGATTTCGGAATAAGGATTATTGTTGCGACAACAGGGGTAAAGTTCAAGAGGCTTTTAATTCCCGACGCGCGAAGTGTTGTCGAGGTTCTGAGGATTGGGGTGCCGGCTAGCGAGCTGGAGGGGGAGGCAAGGTGGCTAGAGCCATTTGCGAGGGTGGTTGTGATAGAGGGATTTCCGGCAGTGACGGAGGGAGGGAAGCCGGCTGAAATAAAAATCCGGTTTGGATTGAGAAATGATGGGGAGGGTTCCGAGGGAGAGTCGGAGGGGTTTTTTGTTTCGGGGGCGGTGGTGAGTGATTCTCTTTTCCAACAATTCTCTTTTCCGACAATTCTCTTTTCCAACAGGGGTAGAGAGGGGGGGGGGGGTTGGGTTTGGAGGCGACTCGGTGGAGGTGATTGCATGGAAGGCGTTGAAGGTCAATCCAGTCGGGATTCAGGATAATAAATCTCCAATGTAAGGCAGCTGGTCTGGGCTGTGGAAATAGATGTAAAATGCGATATAGAGAATATCATATTCGTTAAATAAGGGTTCAGAGTTGGCAGTGTCTGAGTGGACCCGTACTGCAACGAAACTATACGTCTTTGAACTCGCCAAGGGGGTTTCCCAAGACAGAAGTCTCGTAGTCTCTATGGCAGATCTACTGAGGCGCAGCTCTGTGTTGGTGTTTGAAAGTCAATTTTTTCATCTCGCTCTCTAATATCTGTAGGCAAATCTCGTACCTGTAGCCCGAGAAGTATGGTCTAGGTTCCTTTTTATAGCATAGAGATATGATTGTCATGAATGCATTGAGGATAAGGAAAACAATATATATAATTGAATGATGGAATCATTTTAAGCATGCGACTCGCTTGAATAATGAACGACGAAACCGTTAAACATGGCCACCGAGAACAAGTGGTAATAGGAGATACTGAGCTCCCGAAATCCTCACTTCGCACTGGTGAGTACCTCACGTCGTTGTCTATAGAGCTTGAGCAACAACGAGCTGCAAATGACAGAGACGATTTATTGCCAAGGCACTGAGACTAACGAAAGGACCATCGCCAAAGAAGCCCAAACAGGGCTCGGTGTTGAAAGAGCGATGAAGTCGAAAAGTTTCTTTAGTATCCAAAGCACTTCAAACGTGAGAGCTAATATCTAAACTTCACGGCTCTGATATCGTTGCGCTTGTAAGCTCGAACAACCTTGAGCTTGTCCTCTCGAGACCAACGATCGAGGTCCTGCTTGGGCCAGTGGAAGCCGCTCCCACGCTTGATTCGCCACCGGTAGTTCCACAGCCACTCTTTGCCGCATAGCTTCTTGACATGGATGTCCCGTTCGAGAATGTCTATACCAAGGTCTCTCCCTGTCAGTTTATTAGAATTGGTTCAAATAAGTAACGTCTTGACTCCTCACAGATAAATAAAGCAAGTATCGACCTCGCTGACTCCTCTCTCTTTTCGGAGCCAGTGCCCCTGAGCTCGTCGCTAGTCATCTTTCTAAGGCCTGTCGGATTGATTGTCAAAGACGTGCACATCTGAGGGGATACCGGCGATGGTGGTTGTGGCAGTAGTAAGATATCGAGGAGACCGCAATCGAGCTGCTTAGGCAGGCCTTATATGCTCGAAATCGGGATTGGCGTTCCGGTTCCGCTGACGCATTGCCTCGGTTTTTAAGGCATATGAAGGTCATGCGCCGTCCACTATAACCCCGTGAATATCTCCCACAGCCGGTTGTCTCGGGAGATAGTCATGCCCATCGTAGGTTATCCAGCCACGCGCCAGCTCAGCTGGCATGAAGGGCAGGCATGAGACATTCCTTCCTCTACGGCGTCGCCGGTGGATCGCCGTGATACAATGATTCCTGCATCGCCAGCTCCTTATCTGCAACACCATCTCAATCCTTCCTTCTCCAGAGTCTAGCCTGTCCAAGCTTCGTGCTTCGCCACCTCAGATATCCAATCAGCAGAACCCGGAGCTATTAGTGCACAGGAGTTGTCGCCTGAAAGGCGTCATTCACATACCCTTTGCCTCATGACCAACGGAACCATGCTCCCTGCACGCTGCTGCCTCAACCTCCAAAAGTCCCCCTCATCTAATGCCTGCTCCGTGACAATCGCCACCTCCACCTCTGGTCTGACTGAACCCCTGAGGACCTGTAAGGGCGAGATGCATTGCTGACGGCTGCAGACGCAAAGTCTCGCTTTCCAAAATAGCGCGCAGTGCAGAAAATACTGTGCTCAGACCTCCTCGGTCAACCAGTAAGAGGCTGTGTATCGGCGAGGGTGTCTGAAGACGATGCGGCCTCAGCATCCTAACGCTCTCCTGATCTAGTGCCTGCTCTATAGACTTCCGCATGATCCACCAGTCTCACTAGAGCACCCTGCCACTTCCCTTGCCGCACAACCCCCGCCTCCACCTCTCGTTTGACCGGACCCATAGGGGGCATAATGTTTCACTGGCGGTTGTATGCACATGTCTTCGCTTTGGGAAATAGCGTGCGCAAAGATTGGATAATAAAGCATCCTGAGATACCGGATCCTAAGACCTTCATATCCTGCCCAGTCCTTTCGATGCTTCACCACCACATGTAACAATTGATGACGGTTGCAGCTAGTGCATTATCCACCAGTTCCACTAAAGCACATGCCGACTTCGCCGCTGCATAATCACCCCTATCCAACTCTCATCCGACTGCACTGCCCGGTTTGCCATAGTCCAAACAGCTCCGCCATCCCAAGATAGAAGAGTACGGAGGGGTAAGAGTAGCATCGGTAAGCTTCGTCCGTCGGAACCACGTCTGCCTTGCCTCACAGAACTGGAGCATTCCAACGCCATTCGGCGCCAACACCGTTTTGCTGCATTCGCTGTCCATGGCATTCTCTTTCGCTTCTTTGAGCGTGTTTCATCTGGTTGATATGCAGGAGCATTCCAGTCACTAGTCGGTGAGAACAATATCGGCGCCGTGGGATGATGGCATGTCATATGGCTGGTCCATTACCTTCGACTCATATTTCCGATTGTAATCTTCGACGTATTGGCAATAGTCGTCATGGTTGAAGTCGTCCGACCAGTGGCCTTTGTTTCGAGCGGACAATATCTTACCTTGGATATATTGATCGACTGGATTATTGCGAATCGTTCAAGGGTCGTCCAGATCTAGCCAGGGAAACTCGTCAATCTGAGCGTTATATCCATCGAGAACCTTGATTTTGATTTGGGTTCGTTTCTCTAGTTGGTCTTGACGCGGAACCTGAGATATACGTTAACAAAGTGAGCCAACAGATATGCTAGGTGTATACCATCTCCCAACAAGATTTATAGTGCCCCGTTCATTTTCTTTGGAGGCTCAGCGAGCTCCTAGTTTACCATTATACCGTCTCGGATCTCTGTGAGGCCAGTAATGGTTAGGATCAGGCGACAACTTCGCAGGATACCCCCTTGCACACGCCAATTAGCTAGTAATGTTAGGGTCAGGAAGGAAGCTGACCCACCAAACTGCTGCCTTAATGATTTCCATGACCACTTTCAGCTCTTCCGCGTCATGAGGTGCATAAACCATAACGAACTCCGAGGGCACGAATCTGTTGCACCAGCCGCCACGCCATTCGTCTAAGTACATGAGCGGTGTACCCATCCATGAATAAGCGATATCGATGAACGGCGTGCAACAGCTGCCTTAGCATCCCTATCAGAACACACTGAACTCGGACCTTAAATCTCTCCTGTTAGGGTCATAGAGATTGTTCGCAAAAGTAGAGTGTGTACGGAGCTCCGCAGTAGCGCTGTTCCAGTAGTCTTCAAGTAATATCGTTGGCAAATCCCAGTAACTTGTCAACAGCGTTTTCGGAACAGGCGTCATTCTGGGTGAGTAGGGGTAACAGACAACAGCAAAAGAGACTCTGAGGGATGTTTAATTTAACCACATTAGCTCCACCACAGAGTTCGTTGAGGAGGTTTTCGAAGAGCGAGATTTTGGTCGAGTCAGTTGTCGAGACGGTGAACAACTTGTTAGAGAGCACGTAGTCGCGGACGGGGCGGGCGGCGTCGGTGAGCCAATTGCGGACCTGCGCGAGGGGTTTAGCATAGCTGGGCTGGCGGGTGGGAAGATGGATACCTAAACGAATGTGGAGTCAGAAGCTTCAGACCCGTCTTGCTTCGCTCCTCCGGGGGTGAATGCTCCTCCACCAGCAGCCTTTTCCTCGGCCTCCTCCAGTGTACGTGGTCATCCTCACATCCGTTGTCGCAGCCTCATCTTCATCGTCGGCGAGGCTCTCCTCGCAGCAATCACCCAGCAACACCATCGCTGGCAGCCGCAGCCTTCGGCTATTTTGAAAGAAGGGTTGCTAGGTAAGAGAGTCGTCAGTGAGGTGAGACAACCAGTCGGAAGAGGCGGTGTTAACCTTCAGAGGTTGTAGGCGATGAGAGTGCAATGTCTCAGAAGCGGCAGGAGAACGAATGGAGCTCGATAGGTTGATATTGGGTGTGATGCTGCAGCGAGGTAGTGGTTGGGATGTCAGCGATAATGGTATCGGCGACGATGATCGAAAGATCGAGTGCGATTCAGATATCTTGGCACACCGAGACACATGACATACAGCACTGATCGAACTCAGGTGTAAAGTGGCTTCCGTGACCATCAAAGATCAATAACTACTCTGTTTTGTATCTGTCTCATCGTCGTCCTCCGCTAACACGCGCCCTAAACTTGTGACCTGCCCCTTGCCAGTCCTCAACATCACTCCTACAGGCTGGCAGGGACTGTAGTTGACAGAAAGCTTGGAACTGGCAAGGTTCGATGCTGTCATACAATTGGTTTAGTAACTAGTGGTCCGTGCACAGGTTGTGGTTGAGTGACGCGGAGAATTTGCACAGGGCGAGTAATTATGCAGCGCTTCTTTCGAGCCTCCTTCATCTTCTAAAGTGTCACGTCCACGACCATACCTCAAAAGTTGAGGTCCCGCTCGATCCACAATATGCCATCCGTCTCAACAGTCCTGAAACCCCTCTTAGGCACCATCGCAGCAGGCGCCGGCCTCTACCTCACCTTCCTTGCACTCCTCACCATCCCCTCTCTCCAAGACCACATAATTTACCTGCACCGTGTAACTTTGACCTGGTTCCAGGACGTTAACGTGCCTGAGCAATGGGGGTTTCTCCGGAACCAGGTCACACCCTTTCATCTCACCACGCCGGACGGCGAGACCCTGCACGCGTGGCATATTCTCCCGCTCGATACATATCGCAAGAATTTAAAGACGCTGAGGAACGAACCTGCGGGCTTGTGTCATGATATTAACGAGAGGAGGGGATTCAGGTTACTGAAAGACGTCCCTGACGCGCAGCTGGTGCTATACCTGCATGGAGCAGCAGGAACCCTAGGATCTGGCTGGCGGCCACAGAGCTATCGTGCTATATCTGCCGCCGCCGCATCCAGCGTCCATATCCTTGCAATAGACTACCGCGGGTTCGGCACTAGTACCAGATGGCCGTCGGAAGCTGGTCTTTTGACCGACGCACTCACACACACCAACTTCTCGATGAACACCGAAGGCATCCCAGCCGAACGTATCGTCATCATCGCACAGTCGCTCGGCACAGCCGTCAGCAAATCCCTCGCACACCATCTAGCTCTCCAATATTCACCGACTCTCTTCGCAGGCATGGTTCTCGCAGCCCCGTTCGCGGATGTAGAACTCCTGACCGAGACGTATAGAATCGCTGACACGATCCCCCTCCTCTCACCTGTGGCCTATTTTCCCAAAGCGTTGGCTTTATTCAATAGCTTCATTATCAACAAGTGGCCCTCAAAGGATAAATTAGCAGCGCTAATCACTGCCTCTATTCAACGATACAAAACTAAGGAAGGAAAGACAATGCCTGTACAGGCTGCAACCTATTTACGTAGAGCTGCTAAGTAAGCAGGCAGTTACTACAAGGTAGGGCAAACCCTATATTGCCACTATAGGTTATAATTCAGAACAAACTGGTCCAAATGCTACTTGTGGAAAATACTACTCATCCAAAAACAAGAACTGTGACTCAAAGTCTCTAAAGCTGCCTCGGTAATTATCCTTGAAGAGCGAGAATCCACCTTCCGCATCTGTCCCGATCAGCGAATTCATCCTAGTCTTGGTCTTAGAGTGAGGTAAAGTTTTAAATACAAGGTCTGAGGACTGCAAGTATGTATGTGGTACTCCTTTAAGTCCTTGTCCCATCCGTCAGTAAAGATATTGTCGATAAGGTGTGATAATTCCAGCTTTGTACTCAACATTGGGTGTAATAGGTATTGCTCAATATCTATTCGACAAATCATTGCTAAAGAAGCATGTATAGCCAGGCCAAACAACTGTCTCAAGAACCTCATAGATACGGTGCATCGGGTACTACAGCTTGATAGTACTAGCATTGATGGGGATGAAATTATAAACCACTTGTAGCTGATCAGATACTTTCTTCTTAGGTGACAACATTATCAACGATCTGCAATCGCTATTCCTTCTAACTAGTATCCTAGTTTCTTCCATCTCCGGAAATATCTTCACGGCAAAGTCTCTTTACTGAAGGGTATATTATCCCACTTAGACTCACTTTGGAATTGCATTCGGCTTAAGATCAATGGTATGCCAGTTTAGGTTAGTCAGCTTGACATCTAATATTCACTTCACAGAGAACTCCTGCCAGGTATAAAACAGTCATCGTGCTTGTACTTGTTTCTCTTGTGTGTCTACTATTTTACCAATGGTTATGTCAGATAGCTGAAACCATTCATTAATAGCTGCTTGAAGTGCTGATAATATTTCTCGTACTTCTAGTTGCCGGTCGGCTGGGAACTTCGCTACTTGTCTTATTGTCAAGGGAATTGCTGATGGCATCTCTTTGTTCTTTTCTAGCAACTTCTCCTACTCTACACACATCCACTACTCGATCTGGTGGTTTCTTCTTCCACAAATAGCCAATATCTTTTATATTGACTTTTCATCTCTCTTTTTCTTATCCAGGTGTAACGATTCGTTAAGCCTAGGTCCAACCTGGGGCTTAAAGGATCCTGCGTCTAAGGACTTGGGTTGCGAGATAAATCTCTATTGCTTAGACAGCTGAATACAAACGACAAAGGGTGTGTTGGTTCTCTTGGTTCACTGGCAGTGCGGGTTCGTTACTATGAATATCAATTCAAGATTTGAGTTGAGCACAGCGCTCCTAACTATGGAGGTTAAGCCTCCTTAAGTAATGACCGCTGTGGTTGAGGTACGTACCGTGATCGCTCGCGATCACTTCCTCAACGCGTGGAGAAGTCAACCAAGTACGGGTGACCATGGGTGATCGCGATCACTCGTGTTCGCCGTACTAAAAGGAAAACAGTACAGCGATCGCTAACGATCACTGAGCCATTTACATGATTGGATCGCTCGTTACGCAAGCTCTCCCTACTGGACTCATAAGCGAATACAACGCTGTAAGCAAACGTAACACCAGGTATCCTTTCACACTTGTCAGTTTCCTGGCTGCCTAACAGTGCTGTTTTTTTTCCCGGCTGGCCTCTACTTCCTTCATCGATCTGCTCGTTCAACTCTTTGAAAAGTTCTTCTATTGCATCTTCTGCCTATTCTTCTTCTAGTTCCTCAAATGTGTTTACTTCTTGTCCTGGTCCATAGTCAACTGGCAAGCTTCGTCGGAGGAGGTTATATAGTGTGGGTAGGACAATGACTCTCTTCACGTCATTTTCTCGAATAGTAAACCTCCTCTTTTCATAGTAATCTGCTACTCCTATAGCTTCTATCCAGCGTCGCAACAGCAACAAGTCATAGGTAACTCCAATATCAGTGACATATGTAGTAACTGTTATCTTTACACCTGAAATATTGACCGGTATGTCAACATATTCCTTAATTTCCACTAGGTTATCACTTGCTAATAATATCCCTCAAGATTGCTCTTTAATCTCTCGTGATGTAAAGCCAATCAACTTAACTGTTGCTGGACCTATCAAATTGACAACTGCTCTGGAGTCAACTAACGTTTGTAGGAGAAACTGTCTATTTATCCATAATGTCACATAGAAGTATTTCGTAATGTCTTCTCGCTTTGGGATAACCTGTGTCACAATAGGTTCACTGACAACAACATTTCCAGCTACTGCCAATTGTCTTTCTCGCTGCTGTACTTCAGTGATAGTTTGTTGTCTAGTTGCTGATGATTTCATCTCGTTTGCAATCTACAGTCTAATAATTGATGTAATATCAAGGAGTTCTCTGACTTTTAAAGTAACGGATGCTTTCAGAATAACATCTGTATTGATCCGCTCATAGCTAACTATACATCGAATAGGTTGTGGTAACTCATGTGACTTCTGAAAAGCCACTGGTTCTCACCTCTCTTTCAAATCTTTGTCTCAAGTTGTTTTCGCATTGCATCGCTGAGGTTCCTGTCTTCTGTTCACCACTACGCCTTCATCTTGTTCTGACCGACCAACTGTTTCCTATGAGAGATCGACATTCATCTGCTCTTCTAGAGAAGGTCCTTAACTCTGAATCTGCACTGATGGTTTTAACTTAGGGCGATTTACCCGGATACCATGGTTTTCGAAAGATATTACCGCGATACCACGAACTTCAATTTTTATTACTTC
>JAJDMY020000787.1:0-14309 GCA_022345705.2 Sabuloglossum arenarium | reverse complement strand
CCCCCCCCCCCCCCCCCCCCCGTATCCTCCCTAACCCTCCCCCTCCCCCTTCCACCCCGCAGGGAAAAACACCCTCTGAGTTGGATTCGTGGGTGGTGGGTGAGCGGATTTTGAATGAATGAATGAATGAATAAACGCAAAGAGAAGAGAAAGGAATATATGTCAGGATGGAAGAGAGATTCTCAAGTATCATCATTACAAAAGCACAACACAAAACATGCAGCATGCAGTCACATCTTACTGACGATAACTTAACCCCCCCTTTCTTTTCTACTCATTCATTCATTCAAATATCCTACACAACCCTCCCCCCCCCCATCTCCTCCTCTTTCCCTCATCAACAAAAGCAACCGCCATGAAAACATCCACATCATCAACCGAGACACGAAAACAGAGAGAGGGGAGAATGTTTGAATCCCCAAAAAAAAAAAAAAAAAACTGAGAATGTAAGAACAACGATTTTTGGAATGCCCTATGCCTCCTTTTACTCTTGAAACACGTGGTATTTACATAGAGTGAGTAAAGAGTATGAGATGAGATTTTTAGTAGTGGTGCGTGGTGTTTATTTTTGTCGGGGTGATGGTGATGATGACGATTGAGCAGATAGTCTGATATCGAGTAAAAAGGAGTAGCAGATTCGTAATTTGACATAATAAGCTACGGCGATGACGATTTGCTATCCTTTGAGCTGCTGCTGCGGTCCTACGTCTTTCTCTTCTCCTTACGATCTTCCTCTTCTTTCTCCTTTATAGCTTTCTGGCGTTCTTTCAGTTTTTGCTCTTCAGCTTCGACCATGTCTATTTGGAAGGAGTCAGCATTAGCATTGTTACCTCTAGGGAAAAGAAGAATAGGAAAGGAAGAGAGTAAGCAATACCCTTCCACAGATCCTCCCCCGCATACGCCTCATGATGTACCCTCTTCTCAATCAAATGCTTATGCTCTGGATCATTCGGATCCACAACCATGACCGTCTCCCACCTCCCCTCTCCCTTCTTCGCATCCCCAATCTCGAATGCTGCCGACGCCACCAAAACCACCAGCGTCAGTCCCTGCGCATACACTCTCGCCTGAACCAGCTTCTGCGCACCAGTCAAATACTTATTCCTCCCTACAATCCCTAACGCAGTCGCCATGCTCGCGACCCAGGATGATCCTACGATCTGGTAGCGGTGCTCCCGCCCCCAGGTTTTGAGACGCTGCGGGAGGGGCTCAGAGGCCCGGGCTTGTTCGAGGATGAGCGTGGTGCGGTCTTTGGCCTGCGCGGAGGAAGGATGGTGCGCGACTTCGAAGGCGCGGGAGGCGCGGTCGGCTTCGATGATTGCGGCGAACGTGCCGGCGGAGGTGACGAGGAAGGCTTTTAGGGGGAGGGTGAGGGAGCGGAAGGTTGGGGAGCGGTGGTGGGCGAGGGAGACGACACCAAGGCCGGCGAGGAGACCGATGGCGCCGCCTTTGAAGCCACCTTTTATGGTGGAGTGGTAGTGGGCTTCTTCTTCTTCTTTTGTGATGACCTTCATCCTGGCTTTTGGGATTCCTGAGGGATGTGTGTGAGTGTGATTGAGATGTCTTGGTCGATATCGGTGATACGTTGCGATGCTATTACAGTCAGCCTTTAGAACTTTTCAATCAGATCTCAATCAATCAATCACCCAATTCCCCCAGGAAATACTCACAGCCTATTTATCTACCCTAAACTCCCTAAATCGATGTTCCGCGGGACTTTTCTCATAGATCGTCCTCTTTTGCGTTGGTTAGTAACCGATGACGTCGATTTTAGTTTTCCCTTTCGGACTTACGTATTATGTAAGAAATATTTTGATTTGTCTTTTCTCTGGTGGGAATTGTTTTTTCAAGTGGAGTTGTTCAAACATATCCTTTTGTCGGCGCCTTACGGGCTGATGTTTCTCGAACGCAATATCTAGGACATGTGTGATCGCCTATCCTATCTCTTCTCTCATTCCATTCTACCCATTAAATCAACACATCTCTCTGACAAATAAGTACACCCTTCTTCTAAGCCAAAAAAGGAGAGGTATCCCTAATTGGTACTGGTATACTCCTAACAGTCCAGTTCCGATTCCCATAGAAGAAAAAAATCCCTATCCTACATCTAGTAACACATCACCCATTGGCGGCGCATAGAAGAAAGGTTAGATTGGAGGGAAAAAGACGGTCTTCTAGAGGGTGGCGGTGGAGAAGTAATAGTTATCCCACAGATACTCATAGTCCTCGATTACTCCACCCATGATATTCAATAGGGGCTTAGAATTCAGCTTTCTCGTGAAGCCGTTCAACCATGATCTGTTGTTCTCAATTATTAGCGTCCAAAACCTGAATTCAAAGGACAGAGCAAGGTAGAATAGAACATACTTTGTGATATTCTCATAAAACGCCCCCCGCATCGCCCACCATCCCAAGGCCCAGCCCCGTCTCTGCATCTCCTCTCTCTCCAAATTCGTCAGCCCCCTCAGCCCCCCTGCTACCCTCTCCTGGAAGTCCTTCTTCGCCAGCTGCCTCGCACCGTACTCGATGCTCAAGCCCAGCAGCCACGGCCGCCAGCTCTTCTTGTTGCCGCTCCAACGCTGCATCGCCAGCGCATAGACCAAAGGCCGGATGATATAGAGGCACTCTGCCAGCTGTCCCTGGCCCTTAACGCGGTGAAGCAGCGATTTTGCTGGCTTGATGTCGTCGGCGGTGAGGACTTTGGACAGAAGGTAGGAGGTGATGTCCGAAGAGTTTGGGAGCGTCGGGAGGGAGAGCCCTGTACGAGGCATCGTCCACGAGCCACCTTCCTGCTCTGACTGCGAGCTATTCTCTGAGTCGTCACGAACTGGGTCTTCAAGTACCGTAGGCTCAATCTCTCGCTCCGGCAACGGCGGCGTCAGGAGTGGTCTCGAATTCGTCAGGCGCAACAGTAGCAGGCGACAGATGGCCTTTATGGCTTCCAGCACCACCACGACACGCCATCGGATTCTCTCCCCTCGGCGCTTTGCTGCCATCTCCCATAATAGCTCTGTGTATTGGATCATCTGTAGCATGAGGGCCATGCGCTTGTAGACAGGCGATTTCTGCGTCCAGAAACGGGTGTATCGGTTGTGTGGTGTAGGATGTGGTTTCTGGACGCTGGGGAGACGCGAGAGTGTCCGCGCAAGGACAGAGTCATGGTATAGAGAAAGGAGTTGGATCCCGCTATGTACTGTCGGTGATTCATGTTAATCGGCGGTTCTATGCTCATCGGGGTGTCGAAATGAATTGAGATGGAGGACTTACGAGATTCGGAGGCAAGTTCTGAATCACGATACCGCCCTATGTGAAACTCCAGTGTCAGCTACCTTTGTACCACGTTCACATTACGCGTGGTGTTCTATGGTCCCTACCGGGGATGATGTAGGTGAGCGATCGTAGCGCAGACTCGATTTGCGACACGGCGCCGGCGTTCTTGGTGATGAAATCGCCGTATAAGTTCAGCCATTTCGGTGGCAGTGATAGAACATCCGGCATTCGATCGGATGCATGCTTGACCATCTCCATGGCTATAAAATAAACAAGAGCGGATGGAATAGAATGAGGTCGAGGTAAGGAAGGAGGATTATTGCAAAACACGTGCCGCCCATGGGGAAGTTGCCGAGGCTTGATGGATCGAAAATATGGAAACCGACATATTCCAACGGGAAAGAAGTTATCTTGTCGCTACATTCATTACCGGTAGTTTCCCCCAAGGGCAGTCTATTCACTATTGCCCTATCTTCTAAAATTATATATCGATACTTGTTTATATGTACTCACTTCGGCATCAGGGAATTGTTAGAACCCCCGAATACTACATGTAACATGATTGATGTTTACATTTTGAGTTTACCTCGGGCGAACCTGCCATCCTCTGAGCAGTAACTTGTTTAGACAGTCCGGACAGGGATATCTGTTTGACATGGTAGGACGGGGCATCAGCCTGGGGTTTTTATTTATTTATTTTCTCCGTCCCTGTACGTACATACGTAGAATTGTTGAGATTCTTGATGGTACGATGCCACCCACAACCCCAGCGGTATCGGGTCAGGTACATGTACAAGGGTCTCGGGGGTGCAAGTTGTAGAATGGGGTAAGAGTGCCAGGATCGGAAGGGCATTTTGGAATGTGGCCGAAGCAGCTGTCTTGACAAGTGCTCCGTAAAGCCAGGGTAATCGTAATTCGCACGAAACCAATGTTCAGCCAATGAAGACACCAGGACAAGCCAAGTGCATGTCCTTGTTCGGTCGTTTCTGGACGATCAGCCCCAGACTTAATCGGAGATCTTAGACGGGAGGTTATTTTGTGGGTATGCTGTGCCACTGCATATGATCTTAGGGGAAAGACGCTGCCAGAGAAACCCCGAATTTTGCTACTGGGGGCTGTTCTGGGGGAGGACTTTTCTAAAGCTTGACTCCGACGACGACTTGCGGTCTGTAATGTCTACATTAAGTTGTGCCCTTTTCATCCAGATACAGACACGGCGATCCTGACCAGGTTTGAATCCGGATCTCCGAATTGAGACATTCCCCAACCGTGGGGCAATTTTGGGGTCCAAGGTTCTGAATGAAGGTGCCACAATATCATTGCCTAGGATGTTCCTTGACAGTGACAGGTGGTAGTAGTGGAGAGCTCGAACACAAATTGATGGAACCCAATTCGGAGATGACTTGCAGGACAAAGCGAACATGAAACGGACCTGACAAGATATTGCTAGATATTGCTTCAGCCCATCAGTGAATTTGAGACCCAGATAAAATCCTTGCGGACTCAGCAATCCTTAAGTACTGTATCTGCTCCCTCTTTTCAAGATTCGATGGACGTAACCCACCAAGGTCCTCGGTTGGTTGAATCGGCACCTTTCACGTTCGGCGCTTGACTGATCTCCTCCTCCGAGCATACCCCACACAGATCCCATTCATATACTGGGCGTAGGGGAAGGGTGGTTAGGCAGTGAGAGACCCCTCAGCATGGCATGGCATGGTGGGCATGACGACGTTATTGGCACTGTCTCAGAGTGCTGTGGGGTGGCCGAGATTTTCCGTCCCCCGCAAGATTATCCGATCGGGCGCCACACTTTAATTGTACTTGTGGTTGTGACTCCAGGTGCAGGACATTTAAGGAAGGCGCTGCCTCAATCTTCTCATGGACCTTTCAAAGACCTCCCAGCAATTGGTGCCAGAGCTGTATGAAGCTGAACACGTCCACGATGTCTACGAGAAGATCGCAGCGCACTTCTCGTCGACTAGGTATAAGCCATGGCCGATTGTGGAATCCTTCCTCAACATGCAGCCAGATGGGTCCGTCGGCCTTGATGTTGGCTGCGGAAACGGAAAGTACTTGGCCGTCAATCCCAGGGTTTTTATTGTTGGTTCAGATAGGTGAGACGCTATCCATGGTCATTCTGCCGATGTATCGCGGTTGGGTTATGTCCATCTGCTGACCAGCCAAGAGGATAGATCGCCATCCTTAACGAAGATTGCTTCCCAACATAGACCCCACTCTGCGATCATCGCTGATGCTCTCGCACTCCCACATCCGCAGTCTCGCTTCGATTTCGCGATATCCATTGCCGTGATACACCATTTATCTACCGCGTCGAGGCGGGTCATGGCCATCAAAGCTATATTGGATGTTCTAAAACCCAGTGACAGCACACGCGGGATAGATAGCCGCTTCGGGAAAGGAGAGCCACAGTCTGGTGGTAGGGTATTGATATATGCATGGGCTTTGGAACAAAAGGGGAGTCGTAGAGGGTGGGACGAGGGGTGTGAACAGGATGTGATGGTGCCTTGGGTGATGAAAGGAAATACAAGCAGCACTTCACAAGGTTCTGGGAAAGAAAATCAGAAGGGGGTGAGCTCCCACAGGCAGGAAACAAAATATGCCTCTGAAAGTGCATGTCGGAGGACCCAAGGAGAAGATTCAAGGTCGGATGTAAAAGGAATGGAATTGGGGGACTTCTCTTCGACGAGTCGTCATGAACAGCTACCAGATATCACAGCAAACCGGGATTCGGTATCTCGTGAAGAAGAAAACCCTTTTGCCGGCGGGGAGAAAGATGTTGAGAGCACCAAGACGTTTCAACGCTATTATCACTTATATCGTTCGGGGGAACTTGAAAGAGACGTCGTCGAGGCAGGTGGCAGGGTCGTGGAGTCTGGATACGAGAAAGACAATTGGTGGGCAATAGCGACCCGCGATTAAGCAAGTAACAGTCTTTTTACGGCTTGTTGTCGGGGATTCGCAGGGTTTCCGTTCGCGTCCTCCATTAGGAACCCAAGGATATGCTATTGGAAGGTAGTCGCGTCAACAAGGTCTACATTCCGGCCACGTTCAGCAGGCCATAGGGGTTTATTGTTTGCCGCTGCCTGCGACGGGTTGGGCACACGAATGTAAGCATGCGAAAAGTCCGATTCCGGACGTCTGTTGTGGTATCCCTGTCTATTTTCGTATTGCATCTCTATGTTTTTGCAAAGTCTCTCGGATCCTCCACTGTGGACAGGAGACAGATGGGTGTTACTTTTTTTGCCCTAGCTTATTTAAAGCATGACAATCATACTGATAGCGCAAAATACAGGGCCCAAAAAAACAACGCGCCTCCTTCGTACAATACATGTGAGACTTCCGTATATCCCGTTTTTGTTATCTAGCCAATTCAGCCTCGAGGTTGCTATCGGAATACGTTTTATTAACGAAATCGCTCCGCCCAGAGCCTGCTCTAAATCCCAAATCCAATATCGCCATGAAAATGATCACGAAGCCTAAAATACTCACTACCATTACCGACAGAACACTCACTATCATTATCAGTGTTAGAACGACTCCAAGACCTGAGATACTTGGCCGCAAAACACCACCTTGCGGGTGCTATGCCGCACAGGCTCACTTGTCTCGCCTGTGTCTCTCCGCCTGGTACACCGGCGGCGAGCTTCCTCGGCGTTCCACGCGCCGTCTGGAGGTAGGAGAGTGCCCAGCGGAGACTGACGTGAGAGGTGGAAGGGTAACTGACTCTGCAGACAATTCCGTCACGGACGGAAGCGGATGAGGTACTGCACGAGTTACTGAGTCCTTTTTCGTTCTGGAACTATTGGAGCTTGATCTGCGACCCTTCACTGGAGCGTCTAGCGCAACACTGGATAGGGAGAAAGGCACAACACCTGCGCGCCTCGCCATGTCTTGCTCACCAAGCTGCCAGTGCATAGCCTCCGCAGCTCGCCAGGGCATGGCCATCTCCTCAGCGATTTTGGACCACATTTCTTGCTTGAATCTAAAAACTCTCTTTCGGGTTAACTTCAATCTGTCCATCCAAGAACCGGTCCCACCTCTTCAAAATGGCATTCAAAGCTGACATTCAAGCTGAGAATGCTCGTTTTGGAGTTCAGGTAGGGTGTAATAGGTGGATTTCCTCACCTTTCGTATAACCTGGCAAGCTTATTCTTTCGCTCCTCATCCCATTCGCTTCTTCTCTCCAGGTAGTTCTGATAATGAAGTCGGCAAGAGATCGCTGACCGCCCTGGTAGTCTGTTGGAGATGTCTTCCCACTTCATTCCGCTTCCTCTGAGTTCAATGATAAGAGCATCCTCGTCTGCCGACCATTTTGACTGCTTCTTTGCGGGGGACTCGGTCGAGTTTGGTGGTAGACTACGTTTCACAGGAGCAGCTTGAATCGGTGGTGGTAACGATGACGATCGCGATGAACCGGGCGGCAAAGACTCATTTTGGTCCTTGGGCATGAGGAGCAGTGAGATATCCACGGTTGAGGTTGGGTTGACGACGTATTTAATAGAACATCTATGCGCCGACGATCGGCGGCTGTCGATAGAGGTCGCCAATGTTGTTCTGTGATGTACGAGTGCCAGTTTGTCAGCCTCGGTTGCGGCGGTGAGTGCTGGTTGGAGATTGTTTAGCACGTCAGTTGGGCCTGACGACGTGGACTCGGAGGAGAATACTGTGTGGTGAAATGTTGTCTCTAGATGTGATTTCAGTTTGGACTGAGGGTGGTATGGGTGAAGGATGCTGATGGATATAAGCTAGGCTGCATGGCAGATCTGGCTTAAGACTACGATCCAACTGGGATATAATTTGCCCAATTAGAGACGGGTCGGGTCGAACTAGTATAGGGGTGAAACTCGTTCAAATGGCCAATCGCCATGGGGGAAATCAGGTTGCGTTTAGAACCTAGAGTTCGTAGTCGAGAATCCGGACGCGCATTTGAGATGTGTAGGGAAGGCAAGAGCTCAGTCAGACAGTCAGAGAGACAGGGAAGGAAACACGCCACAACAACCACAGCAATTTTCGGAAGAGCGCCTCTCATGCATGACAGGACTGGGGGGATGTCGGAGGCAACGTAGGCATCATGCAGGGATTCGGCAGGACCAATGGCCAAAGCGGAAAAGGACAACGAAGTCGTGCGTTTTATGAGGGTATGTTGCAGCAGTGCGGCGCCGGAAGGTAAAGGAAATGGTGAGATGAGATCTATATCAATAACCCGCCTAAAAAAAGCCACTACGATCTTGGTTATCTTTCCGCGGCCGTACCTGTCAAGTTCCCCTTGATATTTCGACCAAGACCAGAGTGGCTTTTTATCTCCCTTTGCTTTTTCTTATTGCCGACGTTGGGACTATTTTCAAGGGAAGGGCACACGACATGCATATCATACACTCGCACGGATAAGGAAAAAAAAGAAACGCAAAATCAGAATGGCGAAGGGACACGAGATAGCAGGAGGGTAAGGGTGGCGGGGAGGGGTGTGTGTTGTGGAGGGAGGGGCCCTGTTGTTGGCGGCTGGCGGAATACGTAGTAGAGAATTGTAAATAGGTAGGTGTTCGTTCACCTAACGGAAGGAACTACATACAACTCAACACACGACCCATAAAAAAACTTGCGGTGTGAACCACAGGGGAAAGGTCTCCCCAAAGCGATTCCCCTGCAAACTAGACAACTCTAAATAGCCTCCCACCCCTCCCGGAACGAACGAACTATAATCGCCGGGATCCACAACACATCCGCAACCCCACGAAGAAAAGCAGCAAAAGATAGGAACGGAAGGAAAAGGCGAGTGTGGGGATGGACTATTGTGATGTGCAGTGTATGCTTATGATGTGTGATGTATGATGGATGTGGCGGAAGGGAAAAGAAACTAAGCGGAAACCACGTGGATCGAGTGCAAACAACTCGAGCGCGCATCAGGTGGGGAAGACCATCGCCTACGAGTATGTAAACCCACAAGAAACTCCCACATCGATTTCAACTTGTTACTCAAATCCTCTTCACTTTTGGGCATCAACCCATCAACTTCCACACCGCCTTTGTCCGCTCACCATCACACCATCACACCATCACAAGCTCTTCATTCCATTTCCAGGAGATGCAGCAACATTGCTAACTTCTCCTTCATAACATTCTAGAATGGCCAGCTGCCCAAAACAGTACCTACTCTACTTCCCCGGAAAAACAAAAACAAACAGGCAAGCACTTGAGCCCTTCAGATACTTGAACCCCCGATCGTAGCGCGGTATCCGTGCGAACAGCTCCTCACCACCGTGTCCATGCCCGGCGTTATTTTTGGACGCAGTGCTAGTCGCCATTATCCATACCCACAACGAAACAAAACCGGAAGAGGAGGGAACTGAATTCGACGGTGGTGGGGTGTATCGATTTACTTGATTTGTCAGAGCCATACATACAACAGGGTAAGGGCAAGGGCACGAGGCTGAGGGCAATCTAGATGGTACAACAGGATCCCCGTAATGATCCGGGTGCAGTAAGAAAAAGAGGACTTGCGGTAGAATTTGGGTTTCATTTCGTTGCTTTTTCATGTTTATTTTTTCTTGGGGTTGCCAGGGTGCGGGGGTTTGGGGGCTGAAGAATGATGGTGGAACGAATTTGGGAGAATTCTCGGCTAGTCCGGCCCGTTGATCTGGAAAGCAGATGGCACTTTCATTCCTGTTTTTAGCGTTGCCACGAGAGGGAGATTAATCTCAACCACGAGGGCACGGGGACAGCTATGATGGTTCAGAGTGGAATTAAAGGGCCGGAAGGGAACAACCAAATCTCCCCCCTGCTGCACTAGCATGGATGACGATCATTGCGCAACACAAACAGGCAAAGACGGGCGATCCAAGAACGTCACCACCCCTCTCGTTAACACGCCTCACATGGTACAACCGTTTTCTCCGTTTGCTATTTTCTCTTCTCCACCCAATCACGGACGCACGGTCTGCTCGCCTCCCTGGCAGACGTGTAGGGATTGAGGAACCGGCATTGAGCGGTCAGGTTAGGGAGCAGGATAGAGACTTTTCGTTTGATATGCCGATAGAACTCTGTTTCCCGGTTGGATGGAGAGCAAAGGAAGGTTCGAACGTGCACAGAGCAGCTAGTGAACCCTGCGTTGCGCGATGATCGGCCGCGCTGGCCTTCTACTTGCTTTTCCCGGGCCATGCGGATGGGAGATTATGCGTCGGGTGCCTCCATCTAATCTGTATTCGGGGAACTGACCCCGCACCGCCAACATGGAAGTCCAAGTCTGGCTAGCTGGATCGGATTGGGCTGGGGCTGGGCTTTGGCCAGCTACACAATCTTTGTGTTCGAATTAGGTGCGAGAATCAGTGGAGAATTTTCTCCATGGGAAAAGAGTCGAGGGAAGTTGATTAGTCACCCTGGTCTGTACGAGGACGGTGTTTCGAGCCGAGCCGGGGTTGGCGTTGACTCATAAGGCGGCCATCCGTCAAAGCCCAGGATGGAACGGGTACGCGGCCGAACCAGGGATCAAAGCCCCCAATCGGGTTTCCGCTTTCCCATCCCCGCGCTCCATCCTGCGGAACACGCCGTGGCTGGAGAAATAGCCATGGCAAAAGACAGCCCGATAGAGTCCGACAGATCTGAGGTTCACCCGGCCGAAATCTCACTAGACTTGTCTCGAGATCCCGAAAGAAGCCTCGCTAGTGGTACTACGTACATACACCGAGTCTTAGAACAGATGTCCTGCCGAGACGGAAACGTCAAGTCCAGGCGACGTCGTACATTTATATATATATTGTTACATACATATCTAGAGAGATCCCAGATAGATAGATATGAAATACAAATAAATTTTAGAACCTGCATTGTTCTGGCGGCGGCGGCAGAAGGAGGAAGAGAGGAAAAAGAAAAGGTGCGGAGGGGCCCCTCCGTACCGCTCCCCCAGAAAAGGCAACTCCGAACGCCAACCGGTTAGCGAGGATCATTATTCCGCGGCTTAACATCCACCCCACCAACAACCCCTCCCAACAACCCCATACTTCGTACACTCCAAACCACCCCCCTCCAAAATTTAAATTTGAATTTTAAAAAAAATTAAATTTCATCAAATTTTAAAATCTAAAATCCCAAAACCACAAACACACACACACACAAAATGTCCAACTTCCAAACAGCACCAGACATCCCCCTCCTCATCACCTCCGACAACGCCCGTGCTGAACGCCGCGTCTCGCCCGCTTGGTCCGTCGCAACGTTCAAGGCTAAGCTGGAGTCCGTCACGGGTATCCCGCCTGCGGCGCAGAGGTTGGTTTTGAAGGGGGTGGGTGGGGAGGGAGAGGTGGTGGGTGGTGGGAGGGATGGGGATGAGGAGAGGGTGTTCTTGGGAGCGTTTGAGGGGTTGAGGGCTTATGCGGAGATTCTGGTGAGTGAGAATTTTTTAATTTTTTTCTGGCTTGGTTTGATTTTGTGTGTGAGATTTTCTTTGGTTCGTCTTTTTATTTTTAATCTCTCATCTTCATTCTTTCTCCTCCCTGGTTTTCTCGCTGCCTTGGGGGGAGGAGAAGGAGAGGGACGGGACGGGGTTCCTGGTTCCTGTGCGCTTGCATGTTCCGAGATATATGCAGGGCGTGTCGGTTTGAGATGGTTTGAGTAAGATGGCAGTTCCTCTGTTCCCTCCCCCCCCCCCCCTCACAGAACTGGTGAACACGGCAATCAAAGCAAATCCGAGAAACTTTTTTTTTCCTTTCTAATTTTAATTTTGTGCTCGTTTTCGTCATCTTGTTTCAGAGGGCTAGTTAATAGACAGTCAAAGCTGTGACAAGATAACACCCCCCCATCCCGAGCTAAAATCCAACTCCAGGTAACAGACACGCGGCCCCCCTCCCTCCGTCCAAACCTCCAAGACCCCTCCCTGGTCGAAAAATACACCATGCCCAGCTCCACTTACGAATCCCTCCCGGACACCGTACTAGCCTGGAAACGCCGCCACCAACTCGGCCGCTTCGACCCCTCTGCCCCTCAACAGCAAGAACAATCCCAACCCCCCCGGCCAGCAGCACCCACGGACCTCCCCCCCCTCAATGCCCGCTGTCGCCTCGGGCATCCCAGGGACGGCGAACGCAGAGGCACAGTCGCGTACGCGGGACCTGTGGACGAGATCCCAGGACCCCTGGGAACGGTGTGGGTGGGCGTGAGGCTGGATGAACCGCTGGGGAAAAATGAGGGCAGCGTGGGCGGGAAGAAGTATTTCGATGCTGGGGGCAGCAAGAGGGGTGTTTTTGTGAAGCCTGAGAGGGTGGAGGTTGGGGATTTTCCGGTGGTGGAGGATCTGCTGGAAGAGGCGATGGAGGAGATTTGATAAAATAAAATAAATCTCTGATTTTCCTTTTTTTTTTTTTTTCTGTCCTGGGATGCTGGAGCACATGAGATGAGATGAGATGAATACAGATCCCCTGCCCTGGTATTGTATTGTATGTATATACATCTTTCTAGCGCACACACCCTAAGATAAGATGAGATGGGATGAGACGAGACGAGACGAGACGAGACAAACCCAGTTTTATTTCATTTTAATTATTCCCTTCTTCTAAATAATAATATTAACAATATACAACCCTAAATCCTTAATCCCTATATATAATTTTTCTCGATGACTTTGCCGCCTTGGGGTTCTTGCTCGCTTGCTGCTTTTGTTGGTCATCGTGGGGCATAATAAACCCGTGGTCATGTGATTATACTCGCTCCAACTCCCCGACAGAACGTGCATCCTGCATCACCATGCCCCGATATCACCACGACAACCCAGCCCCATACTCAGGACCTCCAAGCTACGCGACCCTCGCTCGGCGCTTCTCTTCTTCTTCAACCCCGAATCCAATAAGCATCTTCGCCCAAGAGAGAGCCAATGAACGTGTCTAGTCTATTAATATTCATAACGTTAGCAGCGTGGACGCAAAAGACGCTGATGTCTTGATCACGGATGCGGACAATGACACGCTACAATCTGGAATTTCGAAGCTTGTGGGCATGCCATACCTTAAGGAAAAGCGACGAAAGATGAGGCCGACAATTGTGCCTGGTAGAATTTACTTTGCGGTTTTGTCTACGGCTCGAAGTTCTGCATGATATTCTCATGTCTCCTCAACATTGAGGACAAGACTCAATTGGGTTTTCTTTGTTGTGGGCAGTGGTGCCCCATTGACATACATCTCAACTCAGGTATGTGTCCGTATCCACAGGAAGAGTACCTAGCCACTAACTCAACTCTAGGTAGCACAAGCCTTTGGTCTTGAAGGGGATGAGCGCCCTCGGAATTCTAAAATCGCAGGATATCCCCATCCAGTTCATTTGGCGCCGTCAAATTCACACTTTTACTGGTGTCAACATTTCTTGGCGGCGACTTGTGCGTTATGAATCGACTCTGCCATTGGGTTAACGATGACTACCGGACGTTAACATATTACATCGGCAAGAAATGGGGCGTTACTAAGCTATGAGACTGCTATCGATATCTACGGGAGCACAGGGGGGAAATTTTGCTAGTACGAATGGCAATGCAGGGTTTGCGGAACCTATCAGCCCTTGCTGTCCTACTTTGTTTTCATTTTCATCTTTCATCGTGTTCACCACACCTTACTGCAAGAAATGGACGAAAATATTAGTTTTCTCCCATCAACTCCGATATTTTTTTTATTTTGAGGTGTTGTGTGTGTGTTCACCTATGGCAGCAAGAACGTCACACCTAAAATAAATTTAAAAAAAAAAAAAAAAAAACCGCAGCTACAACACAACCTCTATTTTCATCACGAAATACCATTTAAGATATTATATATATATATATATATATGAACTTTACATGCAAAAGAATCAAAAATCAAAAATACAAATACAACCCAGATAAGCGAACGAAAGAAAGAAAGAAAGAAAGAAAGGATAAATTCTATAGTCATCGCAACTGAAAATACTAGATTTTCTATAATTCCCTCTATCTATCTAATCGTGGTGGTGGTGGTGGTGGTGGTTTTTTTTTTCTTTCTTCTTGGTTGGGGAAGATGGTGGGGGTG